>PNEQ01103426.1:0-13309 GCA_003012365.1 Medauroidea extradentata | reverse complement strand
TGTCACAATGGTTTGTTGATGTGCAGCAAGCCAATCACAGCGAAGCATAGAAAGAGACGTAGATCTGATGCACTTTCTCAACAGGTTTAGTTTGAAAACGAAATTATGATGATCCGAACAACCTCAGACACCGTGTAACCGTACGTTCGGTTAAACATGTTTAACGTGAACTACTTCATTGGCCCGTGTAACCGCGGCCAAAGTTACTCTCTTTACAAAATACTATAATCTGACGAATACAATCGTGCACGAAGCCAATAAAAGCTTGAACCAAATACAGAGTTCCCCTAATTGCACAGTTCAATTCTAAGGGGATTAAACTTCGTCAAATTGTGCCGCTAAACTCATTAAATACACTCTAAAGTCCAGTTATTTCCTGCGTGTTACTCCCACACAAAGCTCTTGCAATTTCAATATCACTAGGAAGGAATGGAGCACTAAACAGGCCCATCTGCTCGTTCGAAAACATCGTTAAAAGGGACTCTTCCACTTTTACAACCATACCTTGTCCAGTCCGCAGCCCTGGTTACCTCCAATGTCAGCAAACCCCGAAGTCCTAAATCATAGTCATAATGTACCATGGAAATTACTGCCCCCACGAGCAGATAATTACATAAGACTGAACCAGGATCAACTCGGCTCCTGCAACCATGGGGCACATCTTCAACTGACTCTGATGCTCGGCTGATACTACTCTCTCGCCCACGCCCCGCCTGCCTCCCCACCTGAACCCCTTCCTCCTCCACCTTCCTCCCTCTCCCCGCCACAACGCGCATGCGTCGTAGTTCTACCAACATGTGGGTAGGGAGCAAAGAGAGGAGTCGACACACCGGGATGGAAACAAGGGATTGACTTAAGCAGGAAGTAAACACACTCGAAAAAGGAAAACTTACAAACCAAACTCTTAATAAAAATCAAAATAAAGTCAATTAAATAAATTATAATAACCGAAGCAATATACATATACAAAAACAAAAGAGAGTGGCTCAGTAAGGTAATCAATCACTAACTACACATCATCTGTATTTACGTGATTTGCTGTTGGAATTTTTCATTGTGCTGTGCTATTGTAAAAATAAATTTATAGTCTCACGTCTCAAATTTTATTATTTAGCTACATCTGAATTTCAATACCATAGTTAGTTTATTCTCTGTTTTTCAGGCAATGTTTTGTAGCGAACTGTGCCGTAAAGAGGCGTGGGAGAAGTATCATCATGTGGACTGCTATGCCATTTCAATTGCTTCAGAATTCGACCGTTTGCTCCGAATAGAACTGCTTGCTTTGAAGGCAGTTGTGATTGCATCTTCGAAGCACAAATCGCTGCCAGATTTTCGCAAGTGGTTGGACTCTGCTAAGCAGCAGACGGTGGAGGTGTGTTTCAACGAGGAGGGCCAAAATGTATCGTCAGATTACAGGGCAGTTTACAGCCTTCAACCAAAGACTGAGAAAAAAGATGGCCTGACATTGTATGCCCGCGCTGCAATGGCAGCCTGTATGGTTTATTTCTTAGAACAGAAGACAAAGTATCTTGCACACGTAAAACCAGCGGAAAAGGAGGAAGTAAAAATGTTCTTGGGTGGCCTTATTTTCAGACATATTAACAGTTTATCTTTGAATTGTAATGGAATAGAAGAGCATGTCAAAGTTGATGACGAGACACTTCGAACCCACTTTGTGGGTTCTGGTGTGTTTACAGTCACAAGCTTGTTGAACCACTCATGCAATCCCAATGTAGATTTGTGCACGTGTGATGGAAAAATGCTTGTCATTGCTCTCCATCCTATGAAGAAGGGAGATCAGGTTAGTATACTTTGGCCATACAGTACTTGCATGTGGTACAGTGAAAGTAACTCACTTTCCAAACTCTACTACACAGATTCTTTGCTTGTGTACATTTTTATTTTGTATAATGTACTTACAATGTAGACATGGTGCAGTGTAAAGGTGGTTCAACTCCGGTATCTGGCCATCTTGATTTGTTTGCTTTCCAGAGTTATCCTAAATCACTCTTGGCAAATTCAACAGTGGTTTGTTAACGTAGAAACTACCAATGTGTTCATATTACAAGTTTTTTAATTACTAAGTCTGTATTATAGCATTAAAACCATCATTTTATGTTTAAAATAGGTAGAAAGAGGGTTGAGGTATCCACAGCTTGCTACTTCTTTACAGTAACACGCATATTAAAGGACGAACATATTTAGTTGCGTAAGTGCAAGGTTATGCTGCCTTAGGCCAGCTTCATCAGGCGAGTTAGAGGGTAACCAGCTACGCTTCCACTGCTGCCATTTATCAGTATACCAGGGAATTGTGCATCCGTTCTCCAGCGCAAAAAAAAATATCTGTTTGTACTTTGTGTGTATTCCTGTTAAGAAGTACCAGCCTGTGAGTACCTCAAACCTTTATACCTACTCAATTGATCTGTCTAGTGGCCTAGCCTTCTTTATGCACATAATATTGTACGTAGTTTGTGCCACATTTATTATTGTCCTTAATGAACATATTTCCAACAGACTTTTTTCATTCAAACAACTTTTTCTGTTTGTATATTTTGGTTTTCACATTGTTGCAAGTTGGGCAAGATATACTGAGGGATGGAGGTCATTGATAAAACAAAATAAATAATGCACAGCCTAATTTAATTACAACTTTCTAAATGTCTGATTAATGATCAATCAAACAATATCGCAGAACACTCTTGAGTACCGCTCGCAATTCGCCACTGTTTCCATTACTCACTCGCACACAAGATATCTTTCAGCAAAACTCTATCTCGGAACTGCATGAAACATTTTACATCAGAGTTAAAGCAATGTTGGGGGGCAGTTAGTAGGCACAAGAATTCTCTAGGATGTGTTATCTACTGTTATCCATGTCATTACAAAACTCGAGATAGGTGGCTGCAATGGCATGTTACAAAAGGAAATGTGAGCCACACAGTGTGCGCTGAGGTCCTTCAGAATTACTCGTAGGTTAGTCGCTGCTTGCAACAAAATTGTACCAATCATAATTTAGTAAATATTTTAAATAACTTAGGAGTGTAGGAGTAAATTTATGTAACATATTTACTGGATTATTACATTTTCAAATTATTTTGTTTCATCTACATCTTTAGAAAACAAGCAAGAAATATTGTTTTTTCTGTAACTCGACGTAATTGATGGTCACAATAGATAGCATGAAAAATATTTTGTAGTT
This sequence comes from Medauroidea extradentata, assembly GCA_003012365.1. NCBI lineage: Eukaryota > Metazoa > Arthropoda > Insecta > Phasmatodea > Phasmatidae > Medauroidea > Medauroidea extradentata. The sequence goes on along the minus strand of PNEQ01103426.1, from coordinate 10,110 downwards.
TGCTTTTTATTTACTTTTTTTTGTGTGTTATTCAAAGTTAGAACAGCCAAAAGATAAAACCTAATAGTAGGTGGTAAGCAAAGAGGTTGATTTTAACTGATGAGTTTTATTTGATTTTTCACAAATGTAAGGAAAACATGATACACAATCTTTATGTTAATTGACTTCTCAGTATTTATGTTCTGAAAAATTTTAAGCTATGACATATTAAAACTATGTTAGTAGTTATTTTTCAGTTAATATTACTTTCATTTATCGTAATCGATGTGCCATATAAGTAGACAACAACTCCGTAACCTGCTTATGTAAGCTCTGGCTGCAAAGTTGTTGGCCCCACAACTGCACGTAGCATGTCTGCTTTACATCTTTCACTCATAGTCTGACTTGACTGCAACACTATGTGGATGTGTGAGAATAGGGTACAAACTAGCTCCATAGGTCAACACTTATAGGTTTGGATCGGTCCTTGGGGGAGGTAACGTCCAAACAGTTCTCTTATCTTACCCGTTTGCCCTCTGAAATATGGCAGTCTTGGTCCCAGCCTGACCTAAGAACAATTTCTTGGTTGATTTGTGCTCAAAGGACCAATACACTGGGCTGGCTGCTCACCGTTACATATACTTCAGTGCTTGGGGCCATTCTGTAATGCTCCTATACTAGGACGTACAGGACTGTTCTGACACCTAACGTGAGAGCTGCCTTCCTTACGCTTTGGATAGTGTGTGCTGGGACTGTGGCCACGAGTGTATTAATTTTACCCAGAATCTGAACTATTGCTTCAAAAGGTTGCCTGGAAATGCTTGTCCATGTACAGCCCTGTGTTTTATGCCTCTGCCGCGCCCTCCGTTTTGAACTTTCCGCTTTAGGCTTCGGTCGATTTTGGTCATCATCGGAAGTATTTGTGTCCGCCCATCCCCTTGTTTGCCGGTCACTCCTCCTCCTTCCCCTTCTCCTTGCTGCCTGCCTTCTCACCTCGCCCCGTTGGGCTAGTCAGTGTGTGCTCCGTTGCTGGTGTGAAAGTATGGTTCGCTCCATCCCCTATCGTACCCCGTCGGCTCGTTGTGTTTAACTTGGTAAGTTATATTTGGTTTTGTGTCTTTTGGTATGGTTTTGCGATTACTTTTATTCCTTGTTTCATTTTTTTTTACTTTCATTACCGGTTTGACGGAGCGCGATGGGGGGTGATTCTAATTGGTTTGTGTAATTTCAAATTTGTGCAAGATATTAATAACTGCCCCTTTGTAAGACTTTTATACCACCTTTGAGTAATATAAACACTTGTTATAATGTGGGACTGCCAGCATTTTACTTAGCTTCATTTTGTAGCACTCTAACCTTAAGGTTTGTTACCCGTTTAAACTATATTGGGACCATCCATAGAATTTTTTCCTTGTCGTGGTTCCTGTTTGTATCTCCGAGCTCACTGTCCTCTATTGCCAACCTCACTCAACCTCACATCCCAACATCCCCCTTCCTTTGGTTTATATGTCTTCCCAGCGTTGTGGTTTTGTAATTGTGTCCCTATTACGAAGCACTCGTGTGACCTGTTTGTTCACTTGTGTTGTCTGAGTGTCTTTTCCCACTAGTTCAAACTGAAGCACTCCTCTTGGCAGCTGTTCCTGTTGTGGCCAGCCTTTCCAGCTGTCTTTAGGGGAGGCAGGACTCGACCTTTCTTCCACTCTTGATGTTAGCGGTGACATTGATGATGAGCTGTGCGTTGCAGGAGATTTGTCCACCGATTGTTGTGCTATCGCCGGTTGTTCTGTACTCACGCCGCCACCCATTGTCTTCTGGTCTCTCGTGATCTGTGCTGGCACTGTTTGTTGTTCTTTTGGCATTGTCTTCTTGTGCTCTGTCATACTTGATGTTGATTTGCTTGGTGTCCACTGCATTGCAACCTTGGCTGGTGTTTTGACTTCTAATGTGGTCTGGTGTGGTGTTCTTGGTCTTATCATAGTGCGGTGGCGTCTGTAGATACAATTTCCTGTTTGTATGCCATACGATGTGTTCGATATCTTTGTTTCCACCACACCTGGTGTCTATGATTTTTCGCCTTTTATCCCTTGTACCATAACTTCTTGTCCAGGTTCTAATGATGGAAGCGACCGTGTTTTCTTGTTGTAGTATTGCTTGTATGTTGCTCTTTTCTTCTTCAGTTTGGCTGGTACAGCTGTTGGTATTCTCTGTTTAAGCTGTGCGTCTGCTGTTGGTAGGAGTGTTCTCAACCGTCTGGCCATGCATCGTTGAGCTGGGCTTGTTTCCATGCCTTGAGATGGTGTGTTGCGCCATTCTAGTATAGCCATTGCTGGATCTGTGTTTGCTAACCTGCATTTTTTTTAGCAGTGTCTTTGCTATCTTCACTGTTGCTTCAGCCTTGCCATTGCCTTGAGGATGAAGCGGAGCTGATGTGTGGTGTCTGAACTGCCAGGTGCTTGCAAATGTAGCAAATTCCTTGCTTCCAAATGGTGGCCCATTGTCTGTTATTATCACTTCTGGAATGCCGTATCTGCTGAAGTGTGTTTTGAGCTTTCCAATAATCTTCGATGCTCTGTGGTCTGTGGCCTCATCCATTTCCCAAAAATCGGAGTAGTAGTCGACTACAATTAGAAACTGTAGTCCTTCTATTTAAAATAAGTCGATCCCAACTTTTTGCCATGGTCGTGTAGGCATTGCATGCTCTTGAAGAGGCAGTTGTTGGCTTGGTTTGTAAGTCAGACAGGCTGCACAGCTTTCAATGTGTTCTTTAACGTCCTGTTTCAAATTCGGCCAGTAAACAGTTTCTCTTGCCCGTCTTAAAGTCGCTTCCAACCCTAAGTGGCTGACATGTAGTTTCTTTAACATGTTTTCAGGTTTTTTTGTTGGTATGACTGCACGTGTTGCTCTGAATACTACACCCTTGTGGTAGCTCAGTTCATCCCTGCAGTGAGCATACTGTCTTATGCTGGGTGGAATGTCGTGTTTTTCATTGGGCCAACGCTTCTGTATCATCGTTATGACTTCTTTCAGTGTTGTATCTTGTTCCGTTGCCTATGCTATGTCTTGTAGTGTTCTAGAGGTTATATTTGTTGTTGGCTCGACACTTTCTAAGCTGTGAATGTACTGTTGCTTCTGTTTGCTGGAGTCTGGGTTTGTGCTGGTCAGTGGTGCTCTACTGAGATGGTCTGCTAATACTTGATCTTTGCCTTGCTTCTATACTACTTCCAATGCATAACGTTGCAGTGCCAAACGTATGCTTTGTAGTTTTTGAGGTGCTTGTAGAATTGGTTTCCGGAAAATCGTTTCCAGTGGCTTGTGGTCTGTGTGTAACACCACGGTGTCCGTTCTGCCTCCGATGTAACAATGGAACGTGTGACATGCAAAGGAAATGGCCAGTGCTTCTTTCACTATTTGCGCATAGACACGCTCAGTTTTTGTGAGACTCTGCGATGCATACACTACCGGTTTGCCATGTTGTAACAAAACTGCTCCTGGTCCATACATGCTCGCATCACATTGTATGACCGCTGGCACTTCAACATCATAATACTGCAGAATAGGTGCTGTTGTTGCTAGTTTCTTTATTTCTAACAGTGCTTGCTCTTGACTGGGACCCCAGTGCCATGGAACATCATTGTGTGTTAACTGCCTGATAGGTTCACATACTGTTGCCAAATGTGGTAGGAACTTCGTCAAATAGGTCACAAACCCTAACAGAGTGCGTACTTCTTGCAGATTTTGTGGTGCCAGCATTCCTTGGATGGCTTGTACTTTCTCTGGGTCTGGTCTGAGTCCTTCGTTTGAGATGTGGTGCCCGATGTATTTTAGCTCTGTCTGCCACAATCGGAGCTTACTGGGGTTAAATTTAATGTTCTTGTCTCTTGCACGCTTGAAGAGTTTCAGCAAATTTATGTTGTGATCTATCTTCGCTTCCATCTCCGTCTGCCCTTTTCCATATACAAGGATGTCGTCCGCTACTATCTCAACACCAGGCAGGTCTCCTAATGCCTCATGCAATTTTTGTTGGAATATTTCTGGGGCACTGCATATGCCAAACGGTAACCTTCGCCAGCGGTATCTGCCATATGGTGTATTAAATGTGGTGAGTTTACTACTTTCTTCTGTTAGTTTTATTTGCCAATAGCCATCCTTAGTATCTAGCAGACTAAAAACTTTCGCCTGTGTCAGTTCTGGTAGAATTTGATCAAGTACCGGTACTGGGTAATGTGCTCTCTTAACGACTTCATTTAATTTTTGTGGGTCTAAACAAATTCTGATTTTGGCTTGCCCCAATGGGTTGTTTCGTTGTACAACTACCATGCTGCTTACCCATTCCGTTGGTTCAGTCACTTGTGTTATGATGTCTTGTTGTTCCAGCTGTTGTATGACTGTTTTGAGCCCTTTCTTCAGTGGTATTGGGATGCGGCGGGGTGGATCTTGCTGTGGTTTGGCGTCTTCTCTCACTTCCAGCTGTACTTCTCCTGGTATTTTCCCTAGACCCTGGAATGTATCGTTAAATTCTTGTCTTATGTCTTTTTCGGTCAATTTGCCTGGTACTAATGGAACTGTTTGTGCATTCACTGCATTACTTCCTGTTTTCTCATAACCTTCCACTGCACACAATGTTGCATGCACTTGTATTAAACCTATTCTAATACTGTCATTGGCTCCAATTATTGGTATTCGGTCTAGGTCTACAATCTGGAAAGTGACTTTTTAGTTCTGACCTCCATAAGTGCACTGCTATGTTTTTTTTTTCCTAGTGGTGTAATTTGCGTGTCTGCATAGCATTTGAGCACTGTGTTGGATTTGTCTAATGTTGGGTTTATTTTCCTTGTAATTTTCCGTACATCTTGCATGCTCATGACATTGCAAGTGGCGCCACTATCTGACATATTACTGCCCTGGGAAAATGTAGCGTAGTGTATAGTTTTTGTTTGTTAACTGCCTCAGTTTTGAGCTGGTTTACATGTTCATCTGATTTGCACTCACTTATGGTATACATGGTTTCATCATCATACACGTCTTCTGTGGTGAAGTTCTGTTCTTGTATGAGATGAACCGGATGCCTGTTGCGTGACTCGTGTTCCTTTTCTCGTAGCCAGGTTCGACAAACTTTAGCGAAATGACCTACTTTCTTGCAGTAACTGCATTCTTTGTCCGATGCTGGGCAGAATTGCTTCCCTCTTTGGTGCCCTCTCCCGCAATAGATGCAACTCTGTGCTGGGTTTTCTTTTGCTGATTTTCTTTCCTCTTGGCTTCCTGTCATCATTTGCCTTCTTGAGCCTTGGGAAGAAGTAGGCCTATGGTTCTGAACTGTGTGAACAACATCTTCAGTTGGCTTGTACTGTTCTTGGCACTCAGTTAGGTGTTGCACTTGCTTTTCAGTCAGTTCGTGTGCTCGCAGTACATTGATAGCCGATTCTAAGGTTAGGTAGGTTCTTGTCTGACAACAGTTTTTTTCTTAGACTGTTACACCACACTCCTAAAACTAGCCTATCTCTAATTAATTTGTTTGCCAGTTCACCAAATTCACATGTTGCCGCCTGAGTTTTGAGTTTCTCTACATATTTTGCTACCGGTACTGATTCTGTTTGTGTTTGTGTTGTAGATCCAAACAAGAACCGCTCGTAAATGACATTTGTTTCCGGTTTTAGCACTTTATCCAGTTCTTTAATTATTTTTTCAACCGAGTCTGATTGATCTGTTGAAAGGTTTAAACTGTTGTAGGTTTTCATCCCTTCTACACCCAGTATGGTGCGAAATGTCGCAACCTGAATATTGCTTGCTTGCTTGCTGATTCCTGTAGCTAATGCATAATCTTCATATTGGCTTTTAAAAGTATTCCAGTTTTCTGCTATATTGCTGTCTTTGCACAACGGCGGCGGACACGGTAGAGTAAAGTTGTGGGCCATGTTGGCGCGCACTGCTGAGTTGTGCGTTGTTTACCGACTCGATTGCGCGGTTCGGAGGTGATTTATTATTGTGTGATATGCTGTATAATATGTCAACTGTGTTTCGCTACTTAATTTTCCTGTCACTGACTTGTTTCCTCGCACAACTGCTCTTTTGTTACCCGCGATACGACCGCCGCTGCCACCATGTTTGTATCTCCGAGCTCACTGTCCTCTATTGCCAACCTCACTCAACCTCACATCCCAACAGTTCCCATGCCTTAAATATTGCGCACAAGAGTCTTGGCAGGTTTAGGAATTATTTCATAACTGTACATCATGTTATGTGATAGTGACAATTTTTTGATGAAATATGTGTGTGTGTGTGTGTGTGTGTATCAGTGGTGTAGCCTGGAGTGTTCTGAAGTGAGTGGTGTGAATAATTTGACAGGAAGGTGTAAGTACACTCCGCAGCCTTTAATGCACAAGGAACGAACTCTCTAGTAATAACATTGGCCTACAAAACACATCTTTGTCAGATCTTTGATACTATGTGCTCGAAGTGTATATTCGGAGCTAATTTTGGACACCTTGGAAAATAACCATTCTATGCCACTAGTGTCACATGAACATTATTTGTGTATTTGTTAAGTGAACTTTACCAGAACCTTACAATTTAATTCTTAAATTTGTTGCAATGAAGGTGTATGGTGTTCCTCACTATTTACTCTGTATTTCATTGCCATGAGCAATTGATCCACTGACATAAGACCATTGGGTAGCTTCTTGACCAAACTGCCAGAATATTCATTTTTATTAGCTTCTAGTAGGTGGCCTTTTCTATTTGGATTCATATTTTATCCTGGATAGTTGTAGTTAATAGATTTGGATTGTACAAACTTTACTGTTTACTACAAAAGTTATTGTGGTAGTGTGTGTACATGAAAAGTATATGAAAGCATATTTTTTTTTAATTTTCTGGTATCCTGTTCAATGTTGACTGCTACATTTTAGATGTTTCATGTTGAATTATTATTCTCAGAGGTATGAGAATGAACGTACTTGTTAATGTTCGTAATTGCTTGTAGCACCACTTGTCTCTAGTCGACCGTTCTCTGTATGACACTGAATAAAAAATGAAGCTTTAATTGTTTGTGGTCCTTTGTGGTAATTTCACTGCATTCTGTTTTTAGGTGTTTACAAGCTTTCATCAGAGATTTTATGAGACTGAGCGTGCTGTCAGAAGAGCCTTCCTTGCACAAAACAATCACTTTGAGTGTGTGTGCCAAGCGTGTGAGGAAGACTGGCCGCTACTTAATGATCTGCCAGAAATACCAGTTTTAAAGTGTCAGCACTGTAGTAGCAAGTTGCCTTCAGTAGCTAAGCCACCACGCGGTGGTTTGAGTTGCTTGAAATGCCACAGAAAAACTGAAGTTGGGAAAATTGTTGCAAGCATGGTGTGTGCCTACATGAGTGTCAATTTAAAATTGCCTTTGGAAAAATTAATGGCTCAATATGCTAAACTTCTGCAAGATTGGGACAAGTCAGTTATTGGTTCATGGTACTTTTATTTTGCAGTTCAAGTGGAGTACTTACGATGTGTCAGTTTGCTGGCATCTGCACGATGTGATGATAAAGATTTATGGATGCCAGGTAAGAGTCTGGCATTAGAATATTCAGCCTTGTTTGAATTTTGCACAAAGGATATTTTCATGTCATGATCATATGCGAGATTTAATTTTTGCTTTATGTAATGGTTTAAAAGCCATTTTCCATTGTGTTTAAAAAAATTGAAATTTTTACCTTACTGTTAACAAATACTTAAATCTACTTCATATTAACATTGAAGTGACTGCAGCATATGTGTGAAATATAATATATATACATGATGTGCTGGCCTACATAAAAATTTCATATCATAGTCAAGAGTAGTAAAATATCTTGCCCCCATCTACTTCCTTAAATATTAGTGTTATGTCCTTTTCCTCCCCTTTTCAAACTGTAAGACTGCATTGTTACATAATGTTACTATTACAATGGGTTGTAAGTTCCCGAGCCAGGCCTCAACAATTGAAGTCTTGTAGAATGTTGGAACATTTGGCAGTAAGAAATGGACATTAATGGCTGTGAATTGATATGGACACCAATTATGGTAATATTATAAGTAAGACAGTTTAGTGGTTTGTTTTGTATTCCATGTGTTCAAAGAGTACCATTGTTTTATGGTTGCTATAATAAAGTTTGCAAAAAAATGCTAAGTAATTCACGTAGATATTGCTATGTTACAAAACATGGATCATATGTTTGAGTTGTAAACATCATTACTTTAGTTTTAATATCTTCCTTTACTGAATAAAGAAACAACACTTTGTACTTCTTAGATAGTAGACACAACAGGATAAGTGCACTTGTGACAAGGTTCGTGTGACTGTCCACTATAGAGATAAGAGAAGTACTGAAAATTTGAGATAGCAAAAGTGAATTCAGATAAAGACTACTTATTTTCTTTCATTTATTTTAGAAAAGTTCAATTATTTTATTGTATATTTAGTGTCTGTGTAATTAAAATCATACAACACACCAGTAAAAATGAAAATCAGGAAAAGTATAACTCAATTGAACTTTATGAATTAAGACTGTAACTGGAAGACTACAGGATTATTGGCCACACAAACATAAATTCTCGATACTCATTAATTTATACATATGCAAATTTTCATTACATTAATGTTATTCATTGACAGTTTGTATATAATTAGCAATTAGATAAACTAAAAAATGGTATGCTGTGATTATAAACCACAATATTTTTATATGTTCCCACCCCCTCTTTAATCCTGCTTTTTTTCTGCCAAGACAAGAAATTTACAATTAAAGAAAACCGTTAATATTCCATGTTCCATATCCAACAATATACAATCCATTGCAAACACATCATGGAACTCATGAAATATAACACACATTTTCTGTCATATGTTGCAAATAAAACAACTGAAGACCACATTCAACAATGCCATTTTTCTCACGGAACTAAAAAATTTATTCTGAAATTTGACCAAATTTGAAATTTTACATTTTTAACTCATCTGGCAAGTCACACACGACAGTTTTCGTAAAAGTAACAACAATTTGTCTACCAGTCTGCATATAGCATCACTTTCGAACAAGGTACAGCAGCCGGAGCATTGCAACACAAATTTTTTACAACCAATTACAGCATGCTACATATCAGGGGCACAATCACATATTACAGGTCTTTTTTTATGAAGCTTTATTTGGGAAACTTTGCAGTTTTTAATACAGTACATCTGGGAAACTATTTGAGTAATATTACAAAGTATACTGTAACATTTAAATCGTATTTTAGATTTTACGTAAGTATCAATCTAAAGCAAATAAACTTTTGATATTTTGAATGGTTCGATAGATATAGAAGAGTAATCGAAAACACGTTTCACGTATTTTCACCCCCTTAATTATCAAATTTCAAAATGTCTTTGAGTCCTATGTTAGTAATTTGTATACGTAAGCAATTAAAGTAAAAATCATAACAATAGCCAATGGTGTTCCAGTGATATAGGTGATTTGTTAAAAACATTATTTACCTCTTTTACTGCTTGGAGGTCAAATTTCAAAAATCTGAAAATTGCTTTTTGGGTATTTGTATAAACAACATTTTGAAGTGAAAGCCAACTATATAACGAAGGATTCAATAGATATAAATAATTAGTTAAAAAAACATATGAGGTCTGTTCACCCCTTTAAATGTCGAAATTCAAAAAATCCTGTAATTGGCAAAAATGCATTTTTATGCATGTCCTATTAAACTAAAAATTATGGTGATAGGCTATCGGATTCTAGCTCTATTAACGTTTCTTCAGAAATTCATCTCACCCCCTTAGAGGTCAAATTTCGAAGAACCCTTTCGTAGTACTTGCCTATGACGTGAGGTGAAATCACACAAAAAATTTCATGATTCTAGGTCTAGTAGTTTGAGCTGCAGTTTGATATGTTAGTGTTCTCTTTATATATATATATATATATTGTAAGGTGGATGGGCACCTGACCTCTACTACTTTAGTGAATAATTACATGTTTCAAGGTTACCACATGTTGTGGTGTGCTAATAATAGAGTTAGCCTATTGTTAGTTTTAGTTAATTTTTCTTAAATTAGGGTGATAAATGTGAATTTAACAGTTTTGTTTTGAAACTGCATATGAATCTGTTCATTTAGTGCAT
>PNEQ01103425.1:0-13441 GCA_003012365.1 Medauroidea extradentata | reverse complement strand
CATAACGTATCGTATCGTTTCGTATCGTATCGTATCGTTTCGTATAGTATCGTATCGTTTCGTATCGTATCGTAACCTAACCTAACCTAACCGAACCATACCTAACCTAACCTCATCTTACCTAGCCTAACCTAATCTAACCTAACCTACCCTAAACTAACCTAAACGAATCTAACCTAACCTAACCTATCGTATCGTATCATAACGTATCATATCGTTTCGTATCGTATCGTGTCGTATCGTTTCTTATCGTATCATAACCTAACATAACCTAACCTAACCAAACCTAACCTAACCTAACCTAACCTAACCTAACCTAACCTAACCTAACCCAACATAACTTAACCTAACCTCTCCTAACCTAACCTAAATTAACCTAAAATAAACTAACCTAACCTAACCTAACCTAAATTAACCTAACCTAACCTAACCTAACCTAACCTAACAACACCTAACATAAACTAACCTAACCTAACCTAACCTAACCTAAACTCTCGTATAGTATTTATCGTATAGTATCGTATGGTATCGTATCGTATCGCATAGTTTCGTTTCGTATCGTATAGTTTCGTTTCGTATCGTAACGTATCGTAACCTAACCTAATCTAAATTAACCTAAATTATCCTAACCTATCCTAACCTAACCTAACCTATCGTATCGTATCGTATCGTTTCGAATCGTTTCTAATTGTATCGTTTCGTATCGTATCGTATCGTAACCTAACCTAACCTAACCTAACATAACATAAACTAACCTAACCTAAATTAACCTAAATTAACCTTCCTAACCTAACCTAAACTAACCTAACCTAACCTATCCTAACCTAACCTAACATGACCTAACCTAACCTAACCAAACCTAACCTAACCTAATTTAACCTATGCTAACCTTACCTATCGTATCGTATCTTTTCTTATCGTATCGTATCGTTTCGTCTCGTATCGTTTCGTATTGTATCGTGTCGTATCGTAAACTAACCTAACCTAACCTGTCCTAACCTATCCTAACCTAACCTTACCTAAGTTAAACTAAATTAACCTAAATTAACTTAACCTAACCTAACCTAACTTAAATTAAACTAAATAAACCTAAATTAACCTAAATTAACCTAACCTAACCTAACCTAACCTAACTAAACTTAACCTAACCTAACCTAACCTTACCTTTCGTATCGTATCGTATCGTTTCGTATCGTATCGTAACCTAACCTAACCTAACCTTACCTTACCTAACCATACCTAACCTAACATAACCTAACCTAAGCTAATCTAACCTAACCTACCCTAAACTCACCTAAACTAATCTAACCTAACCTAACCTAACCTATCGTATCGTATCGTATCATAACGTATCTTATCGTTTCGTATCGTATCGTGTCGTATCGTTTCGTATCGTATCATTACCTAACCTAACTTAACCTAACCTATCTCAACATAACCTAATCTATCCGAACCTAACCTAACCTAAATTAACCTAAATTAGACTAACCTAACCTAACCTAAATTAACCTAACCTAACCTAACATAACATAACCTAACCTAACCTAACCTAAACTATCGTATCGTATTTATCGTATAGTATCGTATGGTATCGTATCGTATCGTTTCGTTTCGTATCGTTTCGTATCGTTTCGTATCGTATCGTATCGTTTCGTATCGTATCGTAACCTAACCTAACCTAACCTAACTTTACCTAACCATACCTAACCTAACATAACCTAACTTAACCTAACCTAACCTAACCTAAACTATCCTATCGTATTTATCGTATAGTATCGTATGGTATCGTATCGTATTGTTTCGTTTAGTATCGTATCGTATCCTAACCTAACCTAATCTAAATTAACCTAAATTATCCTAACCTATCCTAACCTAACCTATCGTATCGTATCATAACGTATCATATCGTATCGTATCGTATCGGTTCGTATAGTATCATAACCTAACCTAACCTAACCAAACCTAACCTAACCAAACCTTACCTATCCTAACCTAACCTAACCTAACCTAACCTAACATAACCTAACCTATCCTAACATAACCTAAATTAACCTAAATTAAACTAACCTAACCTAACCTTACCTAACCTAACCTAAATTAACCTAACCTAACCTGACCTAACCTAACCTGACCTAACCTAACATAACCTAACCTAACCTAACCAAACCTATCCTAAACTATCGTATCGTATTTATCGTATAGTATCGTATGGTATCGTATCGTATCGTTTCGTATCGTATCGTATCGTATCGTAACCTAACCTAACCTAATCTAAATAACCTAAATTATCCTAACCTATCCTAACCTAACTTATCGTATCGTATAGTATCGTATAGTTTCGTATCGTTTCGAATCGTATCGTTTCTTATCGTATTGTAACCTAACCTAACTAACTTAACCTAACCTAACATAACCTAACATTACCTAAATTAACCTAAATTAACCTAACCTAACCTAAACTAACCTAACGAAACCTAACATAACATAACCTAATCTAACCTAACCAAACCTAACCTAACCTAACCTAATTTAACCTATCCTAACCTTACCTATCGTATCGTTTCGTATCTTATCGTATCGTATCATAACGTATCATATCGTTTCGTATCGTATCGTATTGTATCGGTTCGTATCGTATCATAACCTAACCTAACCTAACCTAACCTAATTTAACCTATCCTAACCTTACCTATCGTATCGTATCGTTTCGTATCTTATCGTATCGAATCGTATCATAACGTATCGTATCGTTTCGTATCGTATCGTATCGTTTCGTATCGTATCGTATCGTTTCGTATCGTATCGTAACCTAACCTAACCTAACCGAACCATACCTAACCTAACCTCATCTAACCTAGCCTAACCTAATCTAACATAACCTACCCTAAACTAACCTAAACGAATCTAACCTAACCTAACCTATCGTATCGTATCATAACGTATCATATCGTTTCGTATCGTATCGTATCGTGTCGTATCGTTTCTTATCGTATCATAACCTAACATAACCTAACCTAACCTAACCAAACCTAACCTAACCTAACCTAACCTAACCCAACATAACTTAACCTAACCTCTCCTAACCTAACCTAAATTAACCTAAAATAAACTAACCTAACCTAACCTAAATTAACCTAACCTAACCTAACCTAACCTAACAACACCTAACATAAACTAACCTAACCCAACCTAACCTAAACTATCGTATAGTATTTATCGTATAGTATCGTATGGTATCGTATCGTATCGCATAGTTTCGTTTCGTATCGTATAGTTTCGTTTCGTATCGTAACGTATCGTAACCTAACCTAATCTAAATTAACCTAAATTATCCTAACCTATCCTAACCTAACCTAACCTATCGTATCGTATCGTATCGTTTCGAATCGTTTCTAATTGTATCGTTTCGTATCGTATCGTATCGTAACCTAACCTAACCTAACCTAACCTAACATAACATAAACTAACCTAACCTAAATTAACCTAAATTAACCTTCCTAACCTAACCTAAACTAACCTAACCTAACCTATCCTAACCTAACCTAACATGACCTAACCTAACCTAACCTAACCAAACCTAACCTAACCTAATTTAACCTATGCTAACATTACCTATCGTATCGTATCTTTTCTTATCGTATCGTATCGTTTCGTCTCGTATCGTTTCGTATTGTATCGTGTCGTATCGTAAACTAAACTAACCTAACCTGTCCTAACCTATCCTAACCTAACCTTACCTAAGTTAAACTAAATTAACCTAAATTAACTTAACCTAACCTAACCTAACTTAAATTAAACTAAATAAACCTAAATTAACCTAAATTAACCTAACCTAACCTAACCTAACCTAACTAAACTTAACCTAACCTAACCTAACCTTACCTTTCGTATCGTATCGTATCGTTTCGTATCGTATCGTAACCTAACGTAACCTAACCTTACCTTACCTAACCATACCTAACCTAACATAACCTAACCTAAGCTAATCTAACCTAACCTACCCTAAACTCACCTAAACTAATCTAACCTAACCTAACCTATCGTATCGTATCGTATCGTATCATAACGTATCTTATCGTTTCGTATCGTATCGTGTCGTATCGTTTCGTATCGTATCATTACCTAACCTAACCTAACCTAACTTAACCTAACCTATCTCAACATAACCTAATCTATCCCAACCTAACCTAACCTAAATTAACCTAAATTAGACTAACCTAACCTAACCTAACCTAAATTAACCTAACCTAACCTAACCTAACATAACATAACCTAACCTAACCTAACCTAAACTATCGTATCGTATTTATCGTATAGTATCGTATGGTATCGTATCGTATCGTTTCGTTTCGTATATTATCGTATCATATCGTAACCTAACCTAATCTAAATTAACCTAAATTATCCTAACCTATCCTAACCTAACCTTTCGTATCGTATCGTATCGTATCGTTTCGTATCGTTTCGTATCCTATCGTTTCGTATCGTATCGTAACCTAACCTAAACTAACCTAACCTAACATAACATAACATAACCTAACCTAACCTAACCTAAACTATCGTATCGTATTTATCGTATAGTATCGTATGGTATCGTATCGTATCGTTTCGTTTCGTATCGTTTCGTATCGTATCGTTTCGTATCGTATCGTAACCTAACTTAACATAACCTAACATAACCTAACCTAACCTAAATTAACCTAAATTAACCTAACCTAACCTAAACTAAACTAACCTAACCTAACCTAACATGACCTAACCTAACCTAACCTAACCAAACCTAACCTAACTTAACCTAACCTAACCTAATTTAAATTATCCTAACCTTACCTATCGTATCGTATCGTTTCGTATCTTATCGTATCGTATCGTTTCGTATCATAACGTTTCATATCGTCTCGTATCTTATCGTATTGTATCGTATCGTTTCGTATCGTATCATAACCTAACCTAACCTAACCTAACCTAACCTAACCTAACCTATCCTAACCTAACCTAACATAACCTAACCTATCCTAACCTAACCTAACCTAAATTAACCTAAATTAAACTAACCTAACCTAACCTCATTTAACCTAACCTAACCTAACCTAACATAACCTAACCTAACCTAACCTATCCTAATCTATCGTATCGTATTTATCGTATAGTATCGTATGGTATCGTATCTTATCGTTTCGTTTCGTATCGTATCGTATCGTAGCCTAACCTAACCTAATCTAAATTAACCTAAATTATACTAACCTATCCTAACCTAACCTATCGTATCGTATCGTTTCGTATCGTTTCGTATCGTATCGTATCGTAACCTAACCTAACCTAACATGACCTAACCTAACCTAAATTAACCTAAATTAACCTAACCTAAACTAACCTAACCTAACCTAACCTAACATGACCTAACCTAACCTAATCATACCTAACCTAACCTAACCTAATTTAACCTATCCTAACCTTACCTATCGTATCGTATCGTATCTCTTCTTATCGTATCTAATCGTTTCGTATCGTATCGTTTGGTATTGTATCGTGTCGTATCGTAACCTAACCTAACCTAACCTATCCTGTATTAACCTATCCTAACCTAACCTTACCTAACCTAACCTAAATTAACCTAAATTAACCTAAATTAACATAAATTAACCTAACCTAACCTAACTAAACCTAACCTAACCTAAACTAACCCAACCTTTCGTATCGTATCGTATCGTTTCGTATCGTATCGTATCGTAACCTAACCTAATCTAAATTAACGTAAATTATCCTAACCCATCCTAACCTAACCTAACCTATCGTATCGTATCGGATCATTTCGTATCGTTTCGTATCGTATCGTTTCGTATCGTATCGTATCGTAACATAACCTAACCTAACTTAACCTAACCTAACATAACATAACCTAACCTAACATAAATTAACCTAAATTAACCTAACCTAACCTAACCTAACCTAAATTAACCTAAATTAACCAAAATTAACCTAAATTAACCTAACCTAACCTAACCTAACTAAACCTAGCCTAACCTAACCTAACCTTTCGTTTCGTATCGTATCGTATCGTTTCGTATCGTGTCGTTTCGTATCGTAACCTAACCTAACCTAACCTAACCTAACCTATCGTATCGTATTGTATCGTATCGTATCGTATCGTATCGTAGCGTTTCGTATCTTATCGTATCGTATCGTTTCGTATCGTATCGTAACCTAACCTCACATAAATTAACCTAACCTAACCTATCCTAACCTAACCTAAATTAACCTAAATTATCTTAACCTAACATAACCTAAACTTGCCTAGCATAGCCTAGCCTAGTCTAGCCTAGCCTAAACTAAACTAACATAACCTAACCGAACCGAACCTAACCTAACCTAAAATAACCTAACCTAACCTAACCTAGACTTTTAAAAAGAATTCAGGTTTACTATAAAGATGGGGAGAAGGTACTAGAGTTGTGGCACAATGTTCCACAGATTTACCAGTTGTACCATTATTATTGTACAGTAACCTACTAACATGCAAATTATACCATACTTATGGTCTAATGTACCATAATTATAGTACAATTCACCTAATTTATGGTACAAAATACCATAGTTATGGTACAATTTAACATATTTATGGTACAATTTACCATAGTTATGGTACTTTTTACCATAAACTCGCCTTTAATGGACTTCAGTTAAGGTATATTTTACTATCAGTGTTCCTAGTGTACCATAATTTTAGAACAGTGTTCTGTAAACTTACCAAGTGTACTATTATTTTATTACTGTGTAATATATTCTTACCAAGTACACCATAATTGTAGTACAGTGTACTATATTCTTGCTAATTATTCCCAATTTCTTTTACCTTCATTCTGGTACTTTTTCATTCTTACTTTTGCTGATTTTTAGTAATAGTAGTAAAGACCAATAGTATTCTGTTTATTTTTCATAAACCATCATATTTCTGTATAGGTTATTCCTATTTACTAAGTAACTTTTCATACATTCTTTTAGCTTTCCCTATTTAATTGTAGTCCTAAGCACATGTATTTCGAATTATTCATGCGAGCGCTCCTGCTGAATTATTTCTGTGACAAGTAATAAAATTTTTTCGAAATTCTCACTAAAAATAAAATGAGGAAGCATGAATTTTTGTTTTGACTGTGCTTGCTATTTTGCATAATATTGTATTGTTGACATAACACTCTTACATAATCAAAATGTATTTTTTCAGTTGTTTTATTTTAGTAATATATTTCTGGCCTTGTTTATTAATTATAGAATTGTTTCCTGATCTGTATTGTTCGTTGTACGTGCATTGGGTGTTTGCTTCTAAATGTGTGTCCAACTATTTCAGTTTCTCATGTTAATCATGCGAAATAGGTACAGAGGGACTGAGGATTAAAACCCTTCAGAAGAACATCTCACTTCTATATGACAGAAAGAGCCACTAGCAATCAAGTGTTGTTCTAACATTGCAATATAACGTCGTATTAGCAGTTCTACTAGCAGCTTCGGCACGAGTTTTTCCTTGTAGTTCCATTTACGCAATGTTAACCCAACCCCAGAGTACCAGTGTCGTCAATCAATCATAACAGGGTGAATTATCAACTTCTGTGACCAGACCTGTTCCTCGATGGTCGTGATTTAGCCTGGCCTACCAACTCTGTATACCACTCAGAACACATTTTTCCTTAACATTTTTAAACAAAATATTTGTTAATATATTTCTCAATAGTGAAGACTGTCATAGCTTTCTGTGTTAACAAATTTCAAATATTTCGTTGACAGACTTAAGTTTGCTCAACACCACACCTGAACCCTTGAAAATTCACACTAATATAAAGATTTCCTTTTATATCATTTTTACAAAATTCTGTTTTTAACCCTCGGCCAAAAAGGAATGGTGTTATAAGTTTGAATGATAGCCAGGCTGTGTGTCTGTTTACGTTTGCGTAGCTCCCAAACGAATGGACCGATTCCTGTGCTTCTTTCTGTAATTGAAAGCTAGTTTCATCGAGATAGTTCTTAGCTATTTTTTAATAACAATCTGTGCAGCTGTTCAAAAATTAATGAAAGGTTTTGAAAATTGGTGTGAGAATTCCATAAACACGTAATAGAGTATTATGCTTTTATATTGTAATTCTCGATGGTGTAGATGATTGGAAAAATTTACAAATTGAGCAGAGTTTTAGTGTGAAAAGTAGCAATAAGGTACACGTTTGCAAATCTGAAGGTCTTGCAATGATATAGTAACCTTGATAAGATGCTGAACGTGTACATGTAGTGTCTATAATTCAGTAGTTGTTTTTTGCAACCTCGTGTTTAAAATTTGTAATCAAACAAAGAAATTTAACAACATTTACCGCAAAAAAATAGGGTCATCAGTAGATATCCCACAAAAAAACACTTTCCACTAACACACTGCATGCTAGCTTAGTACTCAGTGCCTAGAAGTGATGTGTAGAGACATGTGAAATTCTCGTTATAATTTGGTAGCAGATTAAATTTAACTTTCCTATACATAACAGAACATATTTTGTAATTAAATTTGCCACGAACTTTTGTGTGTTGTATTTTACGAGTGTTATGTCTTTACAGAGATTGGCCTCTCTACCATGTAAGCATTCTCTGCTGCAATTCACGTCAATATCAGCCAGCAGGAGACGTCGAACGAGCCTATAGTCACTTGGAGTCTAGTCAGCTGTCAGAAAATAATGCAGATTTTGCATATCTCCAGCGGTGAAGTTTTTACGTAAGCATTGTTCGTCTTAATATCTTCACCCTTTCTATGCCTCCACAGTAAAATAAAAAGAAATTAAGTTTAAATAAGTTTAAACAATCAAACTATTGCTATATTAAGTGTTTCTGCATATGTTATGTAATTTATTCGCTTGAGTTTTATTTATTGAAGTACAATAATTATGCCTTTTTTTATCGTTGAGTTGTTTGAATTCTGCTTCTACATCACTTTTCAATAGTGCATTTATATAAACGGCTCGTCAAATATATTTTTCTTCACCCAGAACGGGAGGTAGGCATTAAGGAAAAGATAGCATGTGTTAACTGTGGGTAGGGACATGAATATTTCCAGAGATCAGATACCAGCAGGGTAGACACTGCTAAAATATTCATTGTTAATCATTAGCTAACTGTTCATTGGCTGCTTCCCCGATGAAGTAGTTTGTTTAACCCCGACCAGCTAGTTAGATGTTAGTTCGTGGTTTCTTAAAGGTTTCATTCTGGCCCAAAGATATCAACGAAGTGTCTAATGAAGTAATGCTCCATATACAATCATAAAATAAATATTCATGCATTTGGATTTCCTTTTGTCATAAAACAAATTCATGAAAAAGCTACAGGAAATTTCCATTACATTTTTTTCTTATTTCATTTTCAGCCTCTGCTTCCAGTTCTTCAAATAATACAGCTTGGCTGTGATACCGATTATACCAACAGTATAAACTATTTCCAACCAGAAATTTGAGCGAAAACATTGTAAATCTTATTCTGAACTAAGGAAATAATACGATCCTATATTTAAAATAGCATACATTATTATTAATTGAAATAAACTAAATTTAGTTAGAGAGGGTCACGGTTATCGTTATCTACCATTTAAAACTTTATTTTGGAACAAAACATAAAATGTTATCTGTGACTGTTCTGAAATGTAGCATGTAATATTATAAGGTTTAGGTAATAAGCATAATTATTAAATATATACACAGTGTAAATGTATAATAATAATGTATTATAGTTTAGATTGTTTTAGCATACTATACAAACTGAGCACCTAATCGATATTATGTGTCCACTGTGATTAACCTAATCAAAGAAAACCTAACCTAACCTAATCTAAGCTAACCTAACCTAAGCTAACCTAACCTAAGCTAACCTAACATAACCTACCCTAACCTAACCTAACCTAACCTAACCATGTCTTACAACAGTTGGATGGGCCTGCTATGATGCAACACACACTATTGGGAAGCATGGGGCCATGTCTAGATTCGCGAGAGCTTAGTTCATGATCGGAAGTAATATGTATGAGCAAACTAACTTCTTGCTTCTCAATACGGATATTACAACCAACAACTTGCAGAGCACGCGGAGCTGATTGCAGAGCGTGAGGAGGAGCATGAGGAGCATGCATAGTTGTCAGAGGAGACGGTTGTGGAGATGTGTGCAGAGCATGCATTGAAAATTGTTGTGATTGCTGCTGAGGTGATTGAAGTTCTTGTTGTAGATTAAGCAGTGGAGGTCCAATAGCACACATCTTTGAATGTCTCTTCAAATTATCCATTCGTGAGAACTGGCGTTGGCAGAGATTGCACTGGTATCCCAAACTAGAATTTTTCATCTTACACGAAGTTTCTTCATGACGCAACATATTACGCATGACTGAAAATACTTCACCACAGAAGTGACAGCGGAGGTGCATCATTAACAACCGTACTATTTGAAGGCTAGAATGATACTGAATGAAATTTATAAGAACAGGTACCTAAATATTTTTAACTCAGTGTATCATGATGCCTCGTAGGAGTAAGGTCAAGAGCGGAAGAGGATTAGTGAATACGCTTATAAATAATTTACCATTCGAAGCACATATTCCTGGATACCGGTTCTATGGGCCAGGAACGAAGCTAATTAAGAGGCTCGAGCATGGTGACGTCGGAGTTAACGGATTGGACGAGGCGTGCAAGGAGCACGACATAGTTTATGCTAATAGTAATAAGCTAGAATATAGGCACACTGCTGACTCTGTTCTCGCTGACAAGGCATAGAAGATTGCTAAATCTAAAGATTCAAAGTTTGGTGAGCGAATAGCAGCTTGGGGAGTATTCAAGATCATGAAGACTAAAGTCAAGCGGGCAATGGGCTTGCGAATAAAGTGCAGTCCATCCGCATCGACAAACACTCGAATTAAATCTAATCCAGCATCCACACGTTCTGACAAAAAAGTAGTCAATTAGATGAAAAAGAAGACTCGTAAGAAGAAGAAAGTGAGCAAGAAACAAGGAGGCTTCCTGCCATTTCTCCTACCTGGCTTAGCAGCACTAGGTGGTCTGATTGGTGGAGTTAGTGGTATTGCTAAAGCAGTGAATTCATCTAAAAATCAAGGCAAGCAGTTAGAAGAACTTCAATGTCACAACAAGCAAATGGAAGCTATTGCACTAGGGTCAAAAAACGGGATTAGACTTTAACTAAGACCTTATTCTGTCAGTGGAGGAAGTCGGAAAAAGAGAACCAGAAAGAGAAGGATGTAATCTTAAATATGCTACCCGACAGACCTCTAACAAACTTAGATTTACTAAAGTCTGTTAGAAAATTACAAATACCAAATTTCAGAGGCGTGTTTATGAGAGACAATTTACCACCAAAACCCAGAAGCAACGAATGTGGAATTATAAATTTATATTCAAATAGTGGACCAGGAACTCACTGGGTCTCTTACAAAAAATATGGAATCAATGTCGATTACTACGATAGTTTTGGAAACCTTTCTCCACCCATAGAGGTGCGCAAGTATTTTCATGGTATGAAATTAAGTTACAATTATTTTAATGAACAATTACCTAGCCAGTGGAACTGTGGCCATTATGTCTTCAGTTTATAATTAGTGATTAATAAATGTTAGCACAAGCTCAACTTTGCATCAGTCATGTCTGTAACGTTGATCTTGACGGGCAAGTACTCTGAGCTACGCTTTATGCATTTCCAGCTCTGGATTTAAAAGGTTCGTGGTCAGTGGCACTGATAGATTTCCAAACTTATTTCTCTGTGCCTAATGTGGACAGTTCAAAATGAAAATTTCGCAACAAAAAATGACATCACTTCAGAGGTAACAGTACCAACAGGATCGTATGAGA
This sequence comes from Medauroidea extradentata, assembly GCA_003012365.1. Lineage (NCBI taxonomy): Eukaryota > Metazoa > Arthropoda > Insecta > Phasmatodea > Phasmatidae > Medauroidea > Medauroidea extradentata. The sequence goes on along the minus strand of PNEQ01103425.1, from coordinate 1,577 downwards.
TCGAAGACATTGCAGCATATATCAAGCAGGCATTAGGTACTGACATAACTTTTGTTTCGCTAGGAAACCCAAACACTTTGAAAAGTTAATTGTTGTGCAGCAACGATATTGACTTTACCAAGAACGATACTCTAGCATCCATGCTAGGTTTCGAACACGAGGTGTATGAGAGTGGAAAAGTTCACCAGTCAACACTACCTGTGAACATTTTGCCGCTGAATGTTATAAGAGTAAACTGCAATCTTGTAACAGGTTCATGTCTAAATGGTAAACCGAACCAAACACTACACGAGTTTGCGGCGACTGTTCCGCCTGGCTTCAAGCTGGTAGAAGTTCCAAAAAATCTTATTTATGCGCCAATCATAGAGAAGTAGGTGCAGGAAGTTATTGTTCGTATAGTCGACCAGGATGATAAACTTATTAATTTCTGAATCAAAGAAATTACATTACGCTTGCATTTGAAGAAAGATGTGCTTGAGTTTTAGAAAAAAGATTATAAAATCAAGTCTCCCCACCAAGCCAAAGGTCAGTTTGTCGCGAGCAGGCCCCGTGTTATAACTGGGCAGACTGGGCAATTGCCCAGGGCGGCAATCTGGAAGGGGCGCAACCCACAAGAAGAATTAAAGAAAAATTGCTTGATAAATGTCACCCTTTTTATGTATTTCTTGCACCCTCATTCTAATCCCGCCCTATCTTCCCAGTTCCCGTACCACTAAACTACTGCATAGAAAAAATATTAAAGAGAAAAGAGAGAAAGAAAAATCGGCTATTATCTCGTCCACTAGTTATGCTTGCATCTTCGCTCACGTTCGTTTCCACTTTCCACAGCTGACAGTGGCCTGCTGCGAAATCTAGCGGGAAATTTTTAAACTATTAGCAATATCGTTAGTTTTTCGTCCGTACGATCGCGCGCAGCGCAGTTTGCTGAGGTAGCGCGGGGAGTAATGTATCAATGTCTAGTGTTTGTGTCACAAGTTTTATAAACACTTGTGTTTATAGGGATTTTTGTTAATATTGGTTGCGTTCAACTTATATTATTTATAGTGGGGTTTTCCATTATGAATAAGAAGTTAAGTGGTGCGGAGTTTTGTAAGCGTGCTGCGAAAAAACAGAACGATGAACACGAAGCATTAAAGAAAGTGCCCAAAATTAAATCATTTTTTACACCAGCTTCTACAGCCTCTACTTCAAGTTGTAATGAGAACCAGACTCCTGCAACATCGTCATCTGAAGACGGACAACAACCCAACAATGTTTATTTGAATAATGAAGAAGAGGTACCGGCTAGTTTAAATTTAGAAAAAGTGGTGCGGCAAGACGAAAACAAGTTTGAAGGAGGAAAATCAGTTTAAAAAAAGTGTGATATTTCTGATGTACCAGACAACACTTTTTTATTAGAAGACCCTGCAACATGGAATCTGGATATTCCTTTTCAAATTGAAAATGTGCTTAAAAATCCTCCAAAACAAAATCTTTTGGCAGATTTTAGTGGGTCTGAGCGTGTTTATAATGACTGCAAACGTACTCTATCGGTTAATATGTTCAAAGGTACGCTGCCTAACGGTGATAATTTCGTA
>PNEQ01103424.1:0-15171 GCA_003012365.1 Medauroidea extradentata | reverse complement strand
CTTCAGTCACACCTAGCTCTCGACCACAGAGGCAACCAAAGTGTTGGATGTGCGGGCGACGTGGACACCTGAGAGCCCAATGCAAGCAGCTGCAACAAAATAACATTGACCAGGTGCAACATGAGACTGCCAAATCTACCCAGCCATCGGCTGTGCCTTGTCAGCGACCAGAAGGACGACTGAAGTGTTGGACATGCGGACGACCCGGATATCTGCGAGCCTAGTGCACACAATGGCAACCTAATAACTGTGGTTATGAGTCAGGACGACATCTTACAGAGGGAAGAATACTGATGGCGGAACATAAGGCCCCAGTATTTCATCGAGTACGCTCAGTGAAACAAGAGGGTAATACAATCCTAGTGGAGGGCAGTCTGGATAATGTTTCTTGCCACATGGTTGTAGACACTGGATCAACCATTACTGTTGTCAGACCGAACATCCTAGGACCTTCTCCACAACAAACACATGGACATAAGTTCAGACAAAGCTTTCTGACGACCGTGACAGGTGAGACTACGCCCGTGAAGGAGAAGAGGAAGGTACAATTGAAGTTGGGTGACCTCTACACTGAACACGAAGTGTACATAGCCGACATCGAAGATGAGTGTTTACTGGGCCTGGATGTGTTGCGCAAGTTAAAGTGCTGTATAGATACTCGGTCAGGAGTACTAAGGGCTGGCAACCATGAACTGGTAATGATGCCACGAAGCGAACTATCCTCGCCAACCAGCTGCTATGCGGTCTGTTGCGAGACAGCTGTTTTGCCGGAATCAAGTGAGATTGTTATCCCCGCACACTGTCAGGGCAATTTGGTGCGACGTGTTGCTCTGGTCGAACATAAGGAAAGAGAGCTTCGTCTCCCGAGCGACCTGATGTTCGGACGACCGGCGGAGGAAGACCAGATTGCATCCCCAGTGTATGCCAGCGAATTACGTCGCAAGTTGGTTCACACGCACGCACAACTTCGCCCGGCGACACCTTAGGATCATCACCGACAGGATGAAGACTCGCTACGATAGGAATGCACCAGATGAAACATTCCAAGAAGGTCAACTGGTGTGGTTGTACAACCCTCAGAGAAAGAAGGGGTATTGTCCCAAGCTGCAGAAGAATTGGGAAGGCCCTTATGAAATAGTGAAGAAGATCAATGATGTGGTGTTTCGGATTATTCGTTGAGGCTCTCGGGCGAGAGGACCTAAAGTTGTACACATCGACAGATTGGCCCTCTACGATGGACCTGAGGCTGCTGTGTCTGTTCGGGACGAACAGACTTAAGGAGGGGGCAGTGTTGCGTGCCATGTACCTGGAGGCAAGTGGTCGGCGGCTGTTTCGTAACACCTTGAGGGCTGGCCGATGAATCAAAGCCCGGGTGGCTCATAGTGGGAATCCCGCCGAAACTTCGTCATAGATACCTGTCCCAACTGCATCTTAACCCTTCGAGGGCGGCCGACGTGACTACGAGCACATCCGAAACATGATGAAATATCTATTTTTAGACCCCTGTAATGCGGGGAACACCCGATTGTCTGGGCTAGTATAAAACCACAGAATCGGCACATTTGAGAGGAGTTCGCTATTGGTAGTGCTAGAGGAAGGTGCTACGCCTGTGGAGAGAGACTGGTGAAGACATCTTGGTGACGTCAAAGTCTATTGTGAGGCGGCAGGCGGCTACCTTCGGAGCAGTGTTTGGCGATACAAGAGGACTGCTGCGGCGGGCTGACAGGCGAAGAGGAGGTGCGCGAAGGGAGTCGAACAGAAGACCTCAAGAGTGAAGACAGCGGTGCACTCGGGGTGCTGCGCAGCACATGGTGAGCCATCATCACTTCGGACTGATAAGGTTGTACATTGTCATTATTAGAAATACTGTTAATTTGATATATGACTGAATTTTATTGTGATTTATAGTGTTTAATTAATTGATGGTAGACTTTTCTTGTGCTTTAATTGTCAAAGTTAATTAACGTGTCTGTGACACAGGAGTAATTGTGTGCATAACTAATTGTGTTGTGAGAGTTCTAATTGATTACTGTTTTGTGTATTTCGTAGCTTTGTGAGCTATTAAATCCAGTACTTAATTGAACTCTTTTATTTGTAATTATAAGACCTCTATCCCAAAGAACTCATGGGAATTGCCCACATATAAAGTTTATTTCTCTAACTTGTAACAGTATGTTTACCTCCCTGGCTGTTTGTGATAATTTTTGTTATTGAGAATAAGATCTCTACCTAGAGCATTTTGCTCAAAGAGACCAAAACCTTGTTATTGTCAAATAGTTTATATTATTATGTGCAATAAATTCAATTCAATCCAAAGCTCTGCGTCTCAAGTTGACCGAATCACCTATTTTAAATAGATCGACTCTGAAGGAAAAAGTGTTTGTGCTGCGAATTCCGTTGATTCCAAATTGTCTCCCATTTTACTTCAAAATACTGCCGATTCAGCTAAAAATATAACATTTAATGAATACTAAAAAGTCGCAGTAGAAACTCTAAGATTCACAGAAGATGATTTGAGACAAACTTTTTCTCACACTTTTATTTGATGTAGTTTGCTTACACCGCGCAGCCGGGTTTATTTTAAGCTCCAACACTTGGAAAAATAAATAATATTTTAATTAAAAGAGCATTATATTAAAACCTAACATACATGCCGGCACAACTAATGACAAACACAGACGCCAAAATTAACAGTCACGGGCCATTAGTTTTTGAATTCGCATTTCATTAAAAAACCTCTTTTAACAAATGGTTTTCACTGTGCACCCTGTTTTTATAGACTAAACAAATATAGATTTTGACAGTTAATTCATTAACAAGAATTTCTGTAATTACATAATTAGCTAAAACCCTTGTGTAACTTGTCTTCAAACAATTAGATAACAAAGCATACATTTTTTTCTAAAACAGAACTGTGCACCAGTTTTTTTATATCTGATCTCGTTTAAAATTTAAAAAATGGTAATCGTAAAACCAGTAGAAATGAAAGATCACTGCCTTAATGAGAAGTTCTTCTATGCGCGATAAGTTTCTGTTCCTAATATATTTTATTTATTTATGGCACTCTATAAAGTGTCTTCTCCCTCGAGGCCCCAAAATAAGAGATTTGCTTGTAGGCCTACACAATTCGCAGATAAAAATCAACAAATCAGTAAGCTAAACATCTAAATGTTCACGTAATATTGTAGATGCGGCAAGAGACAGCAGATATATTAAAATCGTCTACAAACATAGCGACAGACTTTTTTATATGAAGAAGTTCCCTCGCATGTTTTCAGTTCCACATCACATGGAATAAATACACGACTTAACAGATACAGACATTCAGAAAGCTTTAAAAAGCCTCCTCTATCAGTATCTAAATACATTTTGGAAGTAAAATGCGTAAATTATAGATATCGGATTGGAGCATGTACATATTTGAAAATATTGAAGTGTAAGCGGTTCGTTCTGTTATAACCTAGTACAATAATGAGATATGGTTTTCCAAATTCAAACTATGGCAGTTAATTAACTTTAAAATCCACTGAATTTAAGTGTACACATAATTTGACAATAATAATAAACAGTTCAATTCTTATACCTATAAATGTGCAATAAAAATATATAATTTTATTGCACAACGTTTCCACACAACACTTTTTTAAAGTCGATCACACAATCTTTCTGTAAAACTACGAACTACCGCTCTGATCGCAGACAGTACAGATAATAATTGCAAACAACTGGACTTGTTTAGTAAAAATTGCGCGGTTTATAGAAAGTGTTTACAATTTATATAAAGATTCAGTATGTCTATTTAGTTTGACTTTGATTCAGAATTTCCGTATTTGTATAATTAAATATTAGGATTTTCGTTCGGTTATTCGCTGCTAAGCCTAAATATAACAAAGCAACCATAATTACTATGGATTATATGCAGTGACAGTCGGGTATATATCAACTGTGCTGGTGTTAGTGAATGTGGCTGGAGAACTGCGATTGGCTTATGCTTTCTCCATGACATCACTACCTGCCAGCTGTTGTAGTAGATGGAAAGTGGTAAGTTACCGAAATGTATTTCTTTCGTGGCTTCTAGACACAGCACCACGTGATTGCCGCCATCAGCCAATGAGACTGTGTTCTATTCACATAACTAAAACCTATACTTAGAAAAGTGAAAAAAGAGTATTCATCCTAAACAATGAAACTTGTTTACTCAAGTGTTTATTAGATTTTTGCTATCAATTTTTACAAATTAACAGTAAATATCAATCAAAGTAGGTTTTCATGAATTATTGTATATGACAATGCAGTGTAAATATTGTTTCCATATACTTAACTGCAATAATGTGATTTATGCTATCGGAAACTCCCACGTGTAGTTAGTTCACTATATCACGGACTACTACAGTTTTCCCGCCCTAGTCGCTGCTCCATACATCATATCACTGCTGACTTGTTCTCAAGTCATAACTGTTACAAGTACACACCTAATGATAATTACCTGCTGGAATCTATAAAAGTAGGAAACTTTACTGGTGACTCCGGTACAATAGTTAAGAGTATTATGTAGGTACTATCCCTATGATGGGAGCACTAAATTGCCACGCAGTGTTTTCCAAGTAGTTTTTTCTTGTTTACTTACAGGGCTGTAACCAACGATACTGAATTAATTTTGTGAAACACACGTCATTAAGTACAGCGAAATCTTATATATATATACATATATATATATATATATTTATTTATTTTATGTATTAGGTTGGTATTTTTCCAGGCACAGCAATTTAAAAAATTCCATCTGTAGATATCTTGAGAGAACTACAATGTATTTCTAGTTAGCATGTCGTATTTTGCAAACATAAATGTGGCTAAAATGTGTGAATATTTCGCTATATATTTTTAATGGGCATAATTTAATCGACAGGAAATTACTGTGGTTTTTAAGTACTCAAGTTACCTGACATAGTTTTTTGTTTGGCGATTATTTTAAATTTACATCTAAACTGTTTAAGGTTAGAAGTTCTTCGGTATTGTTTACAATTAGTGTTCTTCGGTATTGTAAGGAATAGTTTACTAGTTATGTCGTTGGTAGATTACTGTTGTGACTTCAGTGCTTATTATAATTGTGCTTGTATTTAAGTAAGCGTAATTACTGTTGTATGAGATTCTTTGCTGAAGGTTTAGTGTAAGAGAGGGAAACATACCTCAATTTGGCATTCTTAAAGATATAAAAATTACATAAATAAACACGAGGGAAGATGTTAGTTAAGAAGTTTCGTGTTAAAACTAATAAACGCGAGAGGCTGCAACAAATAAGTTACTGGGACGACATCTTCACAAGAACTCAGTTTAGCCTGGCTTGTTGTGGAGAGGAACAAAGAGAGAGAGAGAGAGAGAGTAGTAGAGATGTTTGCAGGACGGGTAGTAAAGCTCGGAACTTTCACCTCGGCAGAGAGGACGACATGCGGCCTTCACAGTCCTCGCAGCAACAGCTGACTGCAGACACATCCTCGGTGTGCGCATGCGCGCTGTGCTACTCCTCACCGCCATTGTCCTGCAGTGCTGCACATTAGTGTGCTCTCGTACCCGGCGTGTGCTGTGTAGTGCGTGTGTGTGTTTGTGTACTGCACACTAGGACTTGTTATGACGTCACAGACATGAGGAGACGCAGGAAACCCGACAACAAGCACACAGGTCAGTCGCATTCCTTCCTTACATCACTCGTCTACTTGCCTTCAACTCTACTGCGTCCGTTAAAACATACACAGTGCTCTTCTTCCTATCAGTTCATATTACCGAATAACGTATAAATTGTATTCGAAATGAAAGACCTAACCTAAAAGACTAATATTTATAGACAGCTAATGGCCAAGAAAATGCTGTTTGTTCATGTTTACGTATACAATGAAGCTATCGCCTGAACTGTCTCGGTCCGTAATGTCTGCACATGTGCATCAACACACACAAGCTGTACCGCTACTATGTAGAGGCGCATCAGTGCACAGCTTGTTACATCAACTACATAGATGCATCGTGCTAGATCGTGTCTATGACTATGAGTAACCAGTGGAAATTGTTCAATAGTATGAGGTGAAACACAACTTTCATGAAGCTTATACGACGACAAAAAAAACTTAGCCTTGAATACGGTAAGTGCACAAGGTCCGTACGGCTTGTTTACTGGAAGGAATTCCTTCGTTACTCGCAATGAATGGAATACGAACACATCGGAGTAATGAGACTACGCTGGGTGGTTTATGTATGAAATGACATCGCAGCAGACAAAACAGAAAACTGTCGCGCTACACATTCCACAGTTATTTCTGTCTCGGCAGCTTCTACTGAGACAGCCTTTCACCACGACAGTGCACGTACTTACGTGTCTGGAATTACTTAACATTATATTTTTCAAGAAGGAATTATCCAGAACATAAAGATTCGTCAATTAGCTACTAGATGTGTGTGTGTGTTTATACAGTAATGGATTACTCACCAATAAGAAAGGATATGAATCTATTCGCAGGATATGAATGTGATCGCATTTATTTTCCATGATTATATTTACACTAAATTTTTACTGATTTAAAATTGATAAAAGGACGCATGCTTGTGTGTGTGTGTATATGATAAAGTTGATATTTAACACTAATGCGTACTAATACCCAAGTTGATTTTGAGCGCAGAAAAGTACATTATTTGAACGGTTGTAGTTCCGTAAGTTAACATTGCTTGTCCCAGCTCTGTTTGTGTAAGGCATACAACTAATGAAAAATATCCACAAAGTTTTGTCGTACGTAACAGATGAAACAGCTAGTTGAAGTAAAAATTCGTTCAAAATGGTCTGTTAAGTAGTGTAACAAAATGTTTTTAATAAACATATTCCCTTTCCTTAACCGTTTCACAGAAACCTAATGAAAACAACAAGGAACGGGAAAAGTGCAGGTGACGGTAAATCACGATTCTGTTATCTTATGTTTTTTTTTTAATTGTGTACATTTCCACACGGCTTGGGGTTGGCTTAAAAGAGAAGTCTACATACAAAGGGTGGACATAAGAGAGAAACTTCTCGCTCGTATTTACCATGCTTGTGCTCAAGTAAAGAATGTACTAATGAGCTCAGATCAGCAACACAGCAGCTGTCTTTATCAGAGCAGCAAAATGCATTGAAGTTGGTGGTGGAGTGTTTGAACATGTTTTGTGAGGAAATGTACACAATTAAACAAAACATACGATAGCAGTATTGTTATTTACCATCACCAGCACTTGCCCCGTACCTTGTTGTTTTCATTCGGTTTCTCTGAAACGGTTAAGAAATGGGCATATGTTTATTAGGAACATTTTGTTCAGAATCACCAGTACAATTCCCCCTCAAAGCAAGTACATTTCCTCCCGACTCATCCTGTATATCTAACACGACGTTGAATAATTAATTTTTTGCTGTGTAGAGTAACTGAGTTGTACCGCGTGGCTCATTGGTTAGAGATCCTGCTCTGTGGTCCAAGAGTCCTGGGTTGGATTGCTGACCGGGAAGGATACATATAACGCCACCTGCCAGTGTTGAGGACTCTTACTGATAATCAATGAAAATGGTGTAAAAAAGAGAAATGATCCTACGATACATACTATACGGAAAACATGTGTACAAATCGTCCACCCACTAAAAATATGGGTATGTTTTCACTGTTATGTGGCATTTAATTTGTATCGGGGTTATGTTATAAAATGTTTATTGGCTCGGGTAGTGTATAGTACATGTGCAGGAAGCGACGAGAGAAGAAAGTAGGAGACGCAGTGTGTGTAGAAGGAAAGTGAATGACGCAGCTTGTGGAACACACGCTAGTCTGGACAACTGGTAGGGGAACCGGAACATGACGAGATAACTACTATACTGCAGCTTGTCTGCCAGTTAACACCACACCACATTAACTATATGTAGGCCTACTTATATGATGACATATTAGGTAGTTTAGTTATGTTTTATATCACCAGTAGTTAAATACTATATAAGCAGTAAGTCGTAGGCTCTCGAGTTTTATAACGAGAATGTTTCATCTGAGGTTTTAAACCTGCTGGGAGATATAAGAACGGGAAGCGATATGGGCGACACTAATACACGTGGCTAACATAATAATGCCACTTTTATATGCAGAGCAATATATTGTTGCGCGGTGTTGTCACAGCGGTATGCATTATGTCTGTGAGTCATACTAATGGTTCTATCTTTCTGTTTCTGTATCAGTTTGGTATTGTTCCAGATACAGCAGTCCTATCATTATTATTAAGCAATTTTCAGGGACCCAAAATATGTTTCTAACACAGCAATACCACATTAAAAGAAAACCTGTAGCGTAGCTAGAAGTATGAAAGAATTGCTATTTTTTCCCATACATAGGCTATATAGCAACGCATTTAGAAGTTTTGAATGAAGAAAAATACACGTAGCAGGGTACACCATTCTTCGTTCACAAGGTAATTACTTCTCAAACAGAACAATATGGTTTACTTGTCAACACTGTCCTTATAGTCTAGCTCAGTATTCTAATAGGCCTACAGTCACTGACGCTCGCTAGGAGGGGGAGGGCGACGAGAACCCCTCACGCGAAATGTTTGAGCTTACATTAGATATAAAATAGTGAAGTGTGGTCAAGACCTAATACCATCCTTCCTTACATTTCGGAAATTGCTTAATAACACCATTTTGCACCTAAGATTCCAAATTTTTTAAGGAGGAGGGCCTCCGGACCCCGGTTTTGTTGGGGGTGATTGATGTTAATTTTGAACATTCTCAAATTGGAATTACCTAACACGTTTTATTGCTGTATCAGAAAGTTATGGTAACTGTGGTACAACGTCAAGTATAACGCAACATAGCAAAGAAACCTGTGAAACCAAAATTTCAATTAATGAAACTGATTTATGAAGTTCAGGTCCGCTTCGAAATGTCTGTGTGCTGCAGTGGACACGGTAACGTTCAACAGTGCAGTCTCGAGGAAGCACATCGTCACAGAGCCATTCAACAAGTTGTAGGACATGCCTTGAGTTTAGAATGCCTGGCATTTCCTTCCCCGCAAGCTACACTCTTCCCTAATATTAGTACATTATGAACACTGTCACAGTTGTATTGATACGACTTAGCTACGTGTGCCTACAGCGTTATTTCATTTGTTTTGTTGTTACAATCAGTTTCACACAACGTTGTTAATTATCAGTTACTGTTATGACAGTGGACATTTTTGTTGCGAAAACGAACCCAAGATGTCTATTTCACTGTGTGTACCATATATTTAGTCTTGTATTGTGGCTGACATTACATTATGTAAATTAACTAAAACACAGAACTGTCCAAAGTTACTGAACTTGTAAATCAGTGGGACAGTGTGTGCTAACGAATGAAACCATCGATTCTCGCTGAACACGACTTTACGTCGTCTTGTATTAATGTCATACGTGTACACCTCGATCTCTGCTTCACTGTGTGTGAATATTGTTAACTTCAGACGCCTCGGTATTCCCGCAAGTATGAGGCATGTGGTGTGGCAGGAACCTCACTCTCATTGGCTCAAGTTAAGTGAGAGGCGCTTCTACTGAGCAGTAACCACGAAGCACGTGAGACACTTAAACAAGTTGGTGACAACAACTTTTGAATAGATCAGTGTTTGCAGCCTACTAATGAAAGAAGAGAGTTATTTATAATAAATATACACTGTATCTAAGTGATGTGTAAGAGAGAGAGAGAGAGAATAACAAAGATAACTTCAGTGTTATGAGGTCTATGGGTAAGTTATAATTCTCCACGTTCGTGGCGCGGACACAAGGGAGCAGTAAGGGTTAGGCTGCTGCGCTCGACGATAACCAATACGTTACAGTACCTTCACTCTTGGCTTGTAGTGTTTTGGTTTTGTAGTAATTTGTTGATAGAAGTTCATTTGACACGTGACTTTGAGCTGTATCCTTTCAATGTTATGTGTAGATAGTATGTAGTGAAGGTCAACACATGCTTAAATATTGCATTTTACGAACCCGGGTGATTTCTTTGGGGTTTAAACTGATTGGAAAGTCCATTTTTAGCCAGTGCGAAGGTTGTCATGTTTTTAATAAGCGTACTGAATTAAAAAATATGCATAAATTATGTATGCATAGTTCGAAGTAAGTTAATGTGTTGTTATGGTAGATAAACGTAACGGAATAATGTTATCGGGTTCACTTAGAATAGAACAGTTGTGAGACACTACAACACATTTCATGTAGCAGGTAGGCAGCGCTTTGTTTTGGCACGTATATGTCCTGCGTGTGTAAAACTACCAAGTAGAACATTTTACTCACTCTCCTCGGGGCAAGACGTGTTCAGCCAACTGGAGGTACCGCAAACTGAACGTGGCAAAGCAAACTTAGGGCGCGAGTCACCTCAGTTTTCAACGTCTTTTTTTGTTTTTATATTTGTACCAGCGATTTATTTTCTTATTTTAAATAGAAATTGTGACTAATTCTTCTGTATTTCTCATAGATTTTGCGTAATGAGTCGTAAACGTAAAAAATTTGCACTTTGCTGTTTTATGTCTCTACTGAAACCAACAGACATGCCAAACTGAAAATTTTCACAGTGTATAACATTGTTGTAGGCTATGATTTGACACATATAAAACAAAAAATATATATTTTTTGTATTTTTAAAATTTTTTTGGCATTTTAAATTTTCATTTTAAAATTCAGCATTTTTTATCAAATTCAAAAATGTTCAATTTTGTTGTATTTTTATCCGTCAAATCACAGCCTACAACATTGTTCTACACTGTGAATATTTTCGGGTTGGGATGTCAGTTGGTTTTAGTAGCGTATATAAAACCGTAGAGTGGAAATGTTGACGTTAACGACTCATTACGCAAAAAATTAAGAGAGACTAAGATGAAGTCACAATTTATGTCTAAAATAAGAAAAGAAATATCTGGTACAAATATAAAAATAAAAAAGACGTTGAAAAATGAGGTGAACCGTGCCCTTCATACATTTGTCTGGGGCCGCAGTGGTTGAGTGGTCAGACCTCTAGCCTTACACCTAGGCGATCAGAGTTCGGTTCCGGCGGGGTCAGTTCCAGAATTTTCGCATGTCGAAATCGTGCCGGACGTTGCCGCTGGTCGGCGGGTTTTCTCGGCGATCTCCAGCTCTCCTTGCACATTAATTACGGCAAAGCTCCATATTCACCTCATGTCACAAGCTCTAAAGGCCTAGATGTTAAGTGCTGACAAACATATCTTCACTTCAGTGCATTTTTGTATGAATATTTGACATGGAGTTCTTGTGCAGTTGGTTGCTGAAGTATAGTTAACTGTGAGTGCAGATAAATAAGCGTTACAAACACCATTTTAAATATACGCGTTTCTGAAAGTCAGTGCGGATATACAAAACGACACATCTACAAATTTTATTAGAAGACTTTATAAACAAGCATTTACCTAGAATGACGTATTTGTTAAGCGCATCTGTAACACCGCAATTCAATGTACGACATTTTCGCGTCAGTAGTTGTTCTTTAGGAAACGTTTCTCGAAAAAATCTTTGCTTAGGAAGTTGGTAAAATCTATTTTCCAGGGATGTTGTTTTATGATTTTTGCAAATTGGCATCGAGAAACGGAAACTGATACTTTTAGCGCTGAATTAATGCGCCGTGTCATCTCGTGTGTATTTTTACTACGGAGAATATAGGCTTCTGGGAGTCGTAGTACGTTACGTCACTAAAGTGACTTACTATCCAATGTACTACTAAACTTACAGTAGTATCACCTGCTAATGTGACAGATATTGTGTCGTATATATATATCCTAGTTTTAAACGAGGGTCTCAGACTACATGCTGTCAATGTTCACTGTTACAGATCATGATTGCTAACCTTCATGGCTTTCATTCTCTGAGCCACTGCTTTCGTCTATAATCACTTTGCTGTCGACTAGACGGGTCACGTCATAGAATATCACCCAGCTAGAACTTGGATGAGTTGCTGACAAATTATAAAAAAAAATAATAATTTCGTCACATGGAAATTTTCTTTTCCAACAGTGCATTTCCGAATTTATTTATTTTCGTCTGCCATTTTATTGCTTTTACTGACCAATATAGCCGCTGCCGTGTATCTAAATACTATATCGAAATGTTATATCTTATTATGTACATAATCATGTTAGGTGTCGTTATAAAGACATGTTCTCTTCACTGTTAAGAGTGTTACCAAAATAAAATATTATTCTTATGACTTCCATTTTTAAATTAAATTTGACCTTGGGAACAATTAATTCCCTTTTTTCAACTTATACTTCCTTGCCAAGTTAAAAAAAATCAATTAAGCTTTGAGGCAAATAAATATACGTGGAGTACTTTGCAATGATATTTTGTCAAAATATAATGCTCACTTTCTTCCTGCTGAAAACATTCTTAACTGTAGTTTTTTATATAATTCGTAATATTTTGAGAAGCTATATTAGAAATAAGTGCTAAATTTTGAAGTTTTAGCGAAACACTTCCACAGCGGTGTGTCTTTTGACACACTTTTTACATAAATCTCGTTGTGGTTTTGTTATCGGTTTATTCTTTGTAGATGACCATCAAGTAATTTATGTAAAAAATAAGTTTACGTAATTATAAGTTAAACTTAGGTGCAGTTTATCATGTGGTTGCCGTAAATGAAGATAGTCGTTATCAGTGTCTATCGTCACTGGAAACGTCTGTGAAAACCATGTTTTATCTGGCAGTAAACAATGTCAATATCGTAACAGTTTCAACGAAGGTAAACCCAAATCTTCACTAATTTAAATAAGTGAACCGATGTTGGCGGGGGGAGGGGGGTGGTGTCATGGAAAATGTAGTTTTCCTTGATCCAAACTTTAAGGCTATTTTTAGTTTGAAATATGTGCTGGCGCCTGCACGGATGGGGATAAAGGTAAGAGTTACTTTTGATTTAGAAAACGAATATATATGGATAGGAGTGATTATTGGTTACATATTTACGTGCTACAGATTAAAATTGGAAGCTATTCTTACATAACACATCGCACACGTATTTTTACCACGGTTTGTAGCAAAAATTAAATTTAGCTTTAACACTAATGTCAATATTACGAAGGCATAGGTTATTAAATGCTATCTGTTTTTGTATTTTAACTGTCATAGTCATAGCAGAGACACTATGCGCCAGTCGTACCTGCGGCTAGGAGCGACGTAGTCATTGAAATATAAGTCAGTTTGTTTATATGTGAGTTGGTCCCTAAGAGTATTAAGAACTTCTTGAATTCAATATACAGACACAGTTGTGTGGTTTATACAATTTATACTAAACACAAATGCTTTTAAAATTCGTTCTCTATGTGAGACACGAAATGTGTCACAATGTGCATTAAATCAGTGATGGCCTACCACTGAACTTAATTTTGTTACAGAAATTTAAAATTTTCGGAGAAACCCTTTCAGCTAAAAAATCATTTAATTTTAAATTATCTTTCCTAAAATACAAATGCTCTGCTTCTTTGTTTTAGCAATGAAATTGTGGTTCTTCAATATATCAGACTATCAACTGTCGTGTCTTTAAATTAGCTGTGTACACTGTTGCACTTTCGTAACTGTCTAGTGTTACCCACTAATGATATTTCATTGCAGTTTCACAGTCACCAGCAACATCATCACATTCTACTTCCTTCTCATTTACACAAAATACTTGCTTGACTTATTTACAGCTAAGGCAAACCTCAATCGTATTTAACTTACAGTTCACAGTTTTAAAAAAATTGTTCTTTTACAAAAGTGTTTTTTGGAAACAAGTTTCCAAAAAAGTTTTTTGTAGCACTACAAAAATATTTTGTAAAATTTACAAACATATTGTACATTTACAAATTTCGTTGTATATTTACAAACATTTCTGTAAATCTACAAACAAATTTTATATTTTTACAGCTAACATCTTATTCATTTTACAATAATTGATTGTAGAGTTAAGAAATTTTTTTTTGGAAACTTGTTTCCAAAAACATTTTTTTGTGAAAGTACGAAATGTTTTGTTAAATGTGGAAGGTCACCTGGGTTTATTGTGTTTCAATTCGAAAAATCTGCTCATTAGCGATATTTTACTAGTTCCAATAGTTGTTTGCGATATTTGTAACCACTTTATGACATCTTACTTTTATTATCTGACTGATAATGTTCTGATATTACGTTACAAAAATTTTCTTGTATGTACAATTGTTTTTTACTGTGTTTCAATGTTGAGATCACGCGTGAATTTTTGTAGGAGTACTTGGCTTATAAATTACCGCTTGTTAGAGCGTAGGCCATTATATTTGCATTTTAATTGTCCATGCACATAGTACAAACATTTAGAGATTATTTAGGTTCTGTTAAGATATATTCGACAAAGAAGTGCCGATTCCTAAAATCCCTACGTAGAAAATGGTTCACTTATTTAAATTTTTTATTCAATTGTTTTGAATTTCACACAACAAGCTAGTTTTACTACTGAATCTTAGTTACTTTTGTGTAGAAACGCTTGCAAAATCTTTCTTTGCTGGACGTATCCGAGTATTTTCATAAAATGCAGTGACTATTCGTGAGATGTATTGAGTACTATTTGTGAGCTGTATTGAGTAAAAGGATTTGGTTACATGTAATTGTTCTAGATTAAGTTCATTATTTATTTATTAGTTTTCTTGTATCAGCAACCAGATCGCTATATTAGCCTATGGCCACTATACCCAGCTCCGGAGAGAGACTTGCACTTCAGAATTGCTCTTTCCTCTTACTTTGTCCTGACCAGGCATAGGCTCACCATATTTTCTCTGCCTACAGGTACGCTCCAGGAATCCCTCACTAAACCAAGTAATTCGTTTTTCAACATCGCACATCTAGGAAGGTTACCGCTATTTCCGTAGGCTCGTTGGTATATTCTTATATTTTATATAAATAACAATGTTTGTTCTGATATCAGCTTTGTTATTTTAAAATGAGACTCACCAAACATTTTCCAAACTGCATTTAGATTTGAAATATTTAGTAAAGAGGGTTCTTAAGCCTAGTATTTTTATTTTTTCAAGAGTAATTTTTGTAAGAGATTTCCAAATTTTTAAAAATCTGTTTGCTGCGGAACAGAGCAAGAGTAAAATCGCTCCAGGTGAATGTTTCCCGAAGTTGCTCCAGGTGAATGTTTCCCGA
>PNEQ01103423.1:0-15172 GCA_003012365.1 Medauroidea extradentata | reverse complement strand
TTCGCAAATTTACCATGGCTGAAGATGCTTTATATCACACTTTCGTAAAATTGCTATTGCCGATTCTAGTGACTGTTGTTGAGATACACTTTCGTAACTTTACTGTGGTGTGCTTTGATTAACAACAATGCAATTTACATGAAAATGCCAGTATATCAAAAAATTCAGATTCGCAACTTTACCATTGGAATGACGATGTGTCACCGTCTATAATGACCTCGCTGTCGATGAGACGTAATGACCACTTACCTTACCTTGCTGGAGTCACAACCACCACGTAGCATACGCACATACGTACGAGGTAGAAACACCGAGTGTGTATGATACCATTCACATCCCCGCCTAGCGTGCGAACATAACGTAAGAGAGTTTAAAAAACAACTTTATACTTCGTACTTAGCTAAATGGTGGCTGTGAATGCAGCATGTTCAAACAAAAGACTCTAAATATTAATTTATACTGAGAAATAATTTATCTCGTGATCATAAATTGATCCATCCACTTCGAAAAATACAAATAAATTACGATAATCTATTACTCACATTCTGTTATGACTGGCCATTTTCGCGCATGTCTAGATTAAATATTCTTGTGAATCCAATCACTAGTACTTTACGTACGTGCGTGTGTTCGTACATATGTTAAGTGTGATTGTGAATCCGGCTTTACCCTTACAAACACCGTTCTTCGATGTCCCGGACGCGCTCGTATTACGATAGCATGCAAATTATATCTGCAACAGTATGACGATCTTTGACGTGTCGAATTCCGAAGGATTGAACTACAGATGCCAGGACGTACTTTTTTTTTCTCTATTTAGAGAGAATACTGAAAATGCGTTTCTTGGCTCTATTTTTCCTCTTCAATAACCACCATAAATGATGGAATTAAATAAAACGTTGGGTATACAAGTTATTTACCTTTCCTGGAAAGAACTGTATTCCCAGAAGAGTTCTTTATGGAGAAATGGGTACAGTAAACACGCAAACACTGATTTCAGAGAATAAGTCTAGATAGCTATTTTCGCCAAGTAAATTAATCCTTATGTCCCGTTCGATCACAGTTATTTGTTAAAAAAAAGCATTGTTGTCCGGCCCTATTGGAAAAATTTAAGTACTCTACCTATTATGAGTGTATACACACATACATACACATTTTTTCCCCCTCTCTTTAAATCTTGATACATTGGAACCACTGTAGTGTAAGCACAGAACTCTGTGTTACAAGTTTTTTTGTCACAATTTCGTATGTATGTCAAATGTAATGTAACTGAATGTAAAGTGTATGCTTGTCCGCCGCAAACTGCTAATTATATCGTTTCCCACTACGGACATTTCTGTTCATGGGAGACTGCTATGTAAATAAATAAAAGTACATGTGCCGATTGGGGGGGGGGGGTTAATTGAGGATGTCATAGAGTCGATTAGGACACGTAAATCCTGTACGTTACTAACTCTATTCAAAATCCCTCCTCCCCCCCCCCCCATTTAAGTCGAGAAATATTCCGACAACCCTGCAATCCAGCGGTTACTTTTTGAAGTACAGCTGAAAATGCTGGTTTTTAAGAACAATACGGCCGCATTCCATATTGTGATTTGCCTTTTGTAATTTAACAGTTTAGACCTAGAATGCACGTTTCACTAACGAACTTCAATAACATGCTGCAAGTACAACACAGTTCAAGAGCAAAGTAGGCGACGGTTAGGTTTATATCTCTACAAATTAACTCTTTAATTTACTACCTGGCAGAGGCGGCGAAGAGGGGGGACACTGTACTGCCCCAAGAACAGATGGGAAGGGCAGTATTAATTAATCAATGTATTTATTCACGGTCAAATTTAGCTAAAGCCTGGTTTACAATTGGCACGTGCTTGTACATAATAAGATTCATGTAATATTATAATTACAAAATACATTTTAAATTTAACTATACTAAAAATAATGAAGAATGAACGATTGATAAACTTTTTAACAAATACAGTTGAACATAAATTTCTATGTCCTACTTCAGCTGGTTCACAAGAAGAAAGGATATATATGTTTCCCTGAACGAAAGAAGATAAGTGGTTTATAAATCTCCCGGTGGGTCAGTCCAAAATTTGCCTGGAAGGAAAGTGTAAGAATGTTAGTAAATTTATTTATTACATCGAGGCAGTTGAAAAGAAGTTTTATTTCGTGTAGGAATTTGTATACACCCTAAGTTTTAGTGACTATTTAAGACTATTTAAAGTTTATTTGTAATATTTAGAAAATTAAATATTAAAAATATTACCATTACTGCCAGCATCTATATTCAATATTTACGCTCGAAAACCACTTGAATAGCACCAATTTGCACGCTAAAATCCAAAAATTCCAATGGCACGTATAACGTGCCAACTGCGACTCCAGGAGCTCTTCTTCCAGTACGTTCTCACGCACCAGTTAACAGCCAGTTGTAGCCTTCCTGCCACGTGACGTAAATGACCACTATCGTACAACTGCGCATTTGAAGTGGGCAACAACAACACTCAACTACAGTTCCAACCGTCTCCGTCCGCATGGATATACAGTGTGTTCGTCAAAGTGATGGTGCACTTCTGACCGGTCACAGGAAATCAATGAAACAAGATAGAAATGTAAAATCTTCACCGAATGAAATGAAAACTCACCACCAAGTTTCGTACATTCGATTTGTTGCCCTACACACATCTAAACGGATGACCACGCATCATTGATTTACGGACGTACTGTAGTATATCCCACAAATGTGTGGACGAGGACAGCTATCCAAAAAATTATTCCATTATTCAAATTTCGTCAAACAAACTTGCAAATAGAAGGGATTAAAAATATTTCTTTAACGTTTGGTGAGAGGAGACATGATGTGAGTACAGAGCAGCGCTGGAATGGACAGAGGAAACGGGAGATCCCCGAGAAAACCCGCAAACCAGCGGCATCGTTAGGCACGATTCCCACATGCGAAAGTCCGGGTGTCGACCCCCGCCGGGTATCGAACCCAGATCGACTTGATGGGAGGCGAGTGTTCTAACAACTACGCCAACCCAGGGGCGTCATTTCAGGTTTTTCTGGGAGGGGGGGACAATAATTTTTTTTTTGGCAATAGTGGCCTTGTTGCATCATTTTTTATTAATTAAGCATGTATAAATTAGAAACTTTAATAATAAAACTTCGGTTTCGTGTGCTTACGTTAGTATTATTTAAATAACGAAATGCACACAACAAATTTTTACACATTTCCTTCTAAATCCAGGGGGGAGTTTGCCCCTCCCCCACCCCTAAATGACGCCCCTGCGCCAACCGCGGTACACAAATGGAAGTGTTAACAGCAGGGGAAACCCTACAAACTTGTAGTGAGAAACGGAACACAGGAAACATCACCACTGAATGTCTCGTAGAGGGACTGAATACTTGGTCAATGACTTGCGTCTAGAGGCTACAATGAGGCGTGACGCATGAGAGTTAGGTCTACGTCCCTTAGTGCTCAGCACTTATAGCATTGCCATTGAATATATACCACGCTGATATTTTAACCTAACCGTGAGACTTCTATACCCTTACATATATTCTTTGCTTATAGACAGGCGTGGATTCAGCTGTGGATTCTGGAGGGGGTTAAGCTTTAAAACATAACTGTATTCACACCCCAAGCCTAAAAAAAGGAGGATCCGGGGGTCCTCTTCCGGAAAATGTTGATTTTAAGGTGCAAAATGGTGCTATTAATGAAGTTTCCGAACTTTAAAAAAATTTATGCTACACTTTAAGAAATGGTACTATTTTTAAGGCTAAAGGTTGTTCTGATATAAAATAAATTAGGTACATTTTTTAAACTTCTGCTTCTATATTGTTGCAACAAATGATTGTGCTGTTAATGTGTGTTGTATTTACGAAGCTCTAGGGAAAGTATGAGATAGTCTTTTCAATATTTTACCTTGTTTAATGTTTTTGGAGCAGTCTCGGGTGGGGCCATGGACCCAATGTCCCCCCCCCCCCCAAGGTCCACCACAGCTTCTAGGCAATACGTACGTCTAACATAGGCGGCCACGTGAATAGATGCGCTTGTCCAAACACACAAACATAACCGCATAACCGCATCATTTACCCGAGATAGAGCTGACGTCAATTGCAATCAACATCTGTCCTCAAGCGACAAATATTTCTTGCACTCCCCGCATCCCCCTCACTTTCCTTATAAACATATATACACAAGCGTACAGGTAAATCGAGTGATAATGAAGAGAGATAAGTGGCAGAGAAATGAAAACACCTCACTTAAGTTGATGACTACGAAAAAAAAAAAATCCTTACATAACATAACCAATAGTCTTAAAATTATATACATACCTATGATTACTCTTTCCTAAGATAAAATAACAGTATCGCATACGTTTTGCAAAACGAAAACTCCGGCAAAATGTTTCTGTAATATAGTTAAAATATACCAAATTGTCGGCAGAAAATTTATCACGGGCAACGGACTGATTTTCCCTCATTTAATCCATGCAAATGTATACTCACTACAATTTAAAAAATAAGGGTAGCTACAAATTAAACTGTATTTAAGAATTTACTTCAGTTTTTCGTTTGCGTTTTGCCTCAGTGCGAATTTACTCGTTTCGTGGCAATTTTATTCATGACTAGCTAAATATTTTTATGCTTCACAACTCGCGGATCACAGTGATAACTTCGCAACCAATGCTCCTTATGCCTGAAATATTTATTTCTTGCTATTCTTGTCTGCGACAACAGTATAATGCTCCTCCGTATTTCACTTATACTACTGAATTTAGGAGGTTTTTTTACGAGATATTTTACAATGCGACAATTGCGAATGATTTCTTCCGTTTTAAAAGCAGAACTACTAAGCCACTTATTGAAAATAAAACTGCCCTCTCAACCGACAGTTATTACTCAATTTGAAAATTTCCCTTCCATACTATTAACTATACTCCATTTCAAGTTTGGATAAATCTGACAGAAACTTATGGGCAATAATTTGTTATTTTTGTCACTACACAAGACAAACTTTGCAGTACAAATGCTGAAATGGACATTTCAGGTTCATTTTAGAGCTAAAAATGTCTTGCATTGTGCAACAAATCGCAAAATACTAAAAAAAATTACTGCCCATAAGTTGCTGTCAGATTTATCCAAACTTATTTTAAATAAGCGTATAACATGGAATCAACTCCAAGAAAAATAAACTTGCTTCCTACAAGCATATGACTACTTAGTACACCTCAATACAAGGCGATTTTACCACCATTTCGCTCCGGATAACACCACACCAGAAAAAGTGTTACTAGTATCCGCCAACCAGTGGCGGATCTAGGGTGGGGGGCGGCAGTTGGGGGGGGGGAGGGGCAGACTGCCCCGGGCACCGGGTTAAGAGGGAGCGCAGGCGGTGCCGAAAATTTTTACTTGGGAATGAAATGTAAATGAGTGTAAAAAAATATACAACTTACCAGTTTTGTATTTTTATTAACTTTGAACACCGTGTAATGTTATATGCAGTATTTATAATTAGAACGCACACTTAAAACTCAGCTAATGGTAGCTAGTAAGTACAGGTTTTATGTATTTCTATTAATATTGTATACTGTTATTTACGTGAGCACAAAACAACGTACGCAAGATACGTTTATTACTGTTGGGTTGATAGGACTGATGAAAAAAGGGTGGAATGGGAAGGGGGGGGGGGGGGCAAATCACAATTCTTGCCCCGGGCGAATGAAAGACTAGATCCGTCTCTGCCGCCAACAAGGACGTTCAAAAGCACATGCATGTTACTACCGCTTCAAGCCGGCAACGTTCCTGGGGCTTCGTTCCAGATGCCAGGACCGGAAACAAGACAATGATAAGGGCGACACTAGAATGCTCTACTAGTATTACGTCACCGTTACGCTCAATGCACTGAACTGACGCACAGGCTTTATGTTCTACGGCATGTACTGTAGGACCTTTCAGTCGTCGCTTCATCTAAACTACTACATCTTGTGATACAGTAGCAAGATAAAGATTTTACTTTACTATATTGGAGACACTATAAAATTGTACTTGCAGTACCGTGTAGTTTCCTCAAAATACAATTCAGTCATCCTTTGTTTGAAATGGCCACTGGGTTGGTGGTGGTGTACTTTTTTACTGAAGTCAGTGTTTAAAAAATATACATGACTCCTGTTCTTATTTAATATACGTGTTGTGTTTGCGTGTGTTTATACAGGATGTTTGGTAATTATAGGTACAAACGAAAGGGGTGTGTCAAGGACAGAGATTAGAGAATAGTGCAGACAGAGCAGTAGCAGCCTCTACCGAGGCCAAACCCACTTTGTTTATTCAAGTAGCAATATGGCGGACTGCAATCAGCTGTCCCTGTATGTGTACTGAGAAATGAGGTTATGGTTGGTCAAACCCTTAGAGTAAATATAGGGTGGAGGGAGTATCCCCTTACAACTGCATACGAAATTGTGTGTTCAGCATGTGTCACGTGACTTTAGTGAAATATGCGCGGGAGATTTGAAATAAAATTAAGAGCCAAGATATTAATTGCTTAGTAATCACAAATACGTTGGGTTATTTTGGTCCCTTATGAATATATTAACTAAGGAGAACATACTACCATATTATCGCATAGTAAAATTGCGTAGGCATTTCAGAACGACAAATGTAAACAATGTTTGCCACGTTACTGTTTTCCTTAACCCAGCTGTGTTTAGTAAAAAGTAAATATTAGCTACATACTTACTATAAGGTTTTGAACCGAGATCTTGGTGACACCACATGCCTAAATACATATTCTGGAAGGTACGCCATGAGTTTCAAACAACACGACTGCATTTTTACGACGAGAAAACATAAATAAACGACACTAAACTCTCGAGACCATGTTGGACACACATTTGTGACGTAATGTTCCCTCTACTATATATTTGCTCTATGGTCAAACCACAGCCGCATTATACAAGTTGCTATCATGGAGGTATTAGTCTATGGAGTGGAAGCCTGTGAACAAATTTGAAGCCGGCCAACAGACGACGTTTAAAGACAAGGATAGAGCTAGTGGTGGCAAAAACATGTAAACATAGCATTGAGCTGAATGAAAATGTTTTAGTTTTTTGTTAACTACACATTATGGTGAAAGTTTGTGCAGCTCTTGACCTTACAAACAGATTCGATCGTTACGGAGGATTATCTTTGTACAGGTAAGAAACTTTTATTTAAATTCATAACGTTTATAAAGTACATACACACAGCGAGAGCTAATTCGGGTTTTTTATATTTCTGAAGCAATTGTAAACTTTTCTGTACGATTCAAATAGAGAATTTGCACGAATCTTTGTAAAAAGTTACATAATTACATTGCTTTCTGCTATTGTTTTGCCACCCAAAATATGGCGACTCATGAAAAATAACGTCCTGCGCATGCGCAGTTCGAAAATGTTCTAAAATTATCGGCTTCACACGATTACCATTGAAATGTACGGCTGATGCCACTCCATAGACTAATACCTCCATGGTTGCTATGGTACCAATAACATATTTAAGGTACCAATATGGCAGATGGGCTTCTCCTCCTTCCGTCTCAAGGCCTCTTTACCCCTTGTCCCTAAGACGTGCGTTATGCTCCATATGTATGTTTCTCTAATCTCTGGTCGAGGACGATGAAACAAGAAAATAATGCTAATAAAAATAGGTCCGAAAAACTACGGTTTTCCCGTTGCGATGTATGGACACGTGCAAACATGGCAATGTTGCAACCCTGTTTATTTGTTGTGGGGGATATTTAAAAGCTTTGGGGTATGCCAGCCGTGATGATAGTGTCCACGAACTACAGGAACGCATTGTGGATGGTTGCCACTGCATTCGGAGCACACCTGGAATTTTTGAACGTGTACGGGCATCGATGCGGAGACATGCTGTTGTATGGAGCCTGGCTTCACATGAACGGCGCCCATTTCTAAAATTTCTTGTAATATCTTCGTCCACATGTGCAGCATTTTGACGTGTTGATCCTCGGGAACACTGGCATAATAGCGTTCTTGTCATAGCATTTAATATGTCATACTGGGAAAACCATTAGTTTTCAGAACTATGACATACCCTATTAGTTTGTATACTCCATTTAATATATGTTTGGATAAATCTGACAGCAACTTATGGGCAATAATTTGTAATATTTTGTTATTTTTGTCACTACAAAAGACAAACTTTGCAGTACAAATGCTGAAATGGACATTTCAGGTTCATTTTAGAGCTAAAACTGTCTTGCATTGTGCAACAAATCGCAAAATACTACAAATTACTGCCCATAAGTTGCTGTCAGATTTATCCAAACTTATATGAAACAGAGTATACCTACAATTACCAAACAACCTCTGTGTGTATATGTGTGTATATATATATATATATATATATATATATATATATATATATATATATATATATATATATTACACACACACACGTAATATTACAATACACTATTTATATTTAATTGCAATCTACAGTTATGTCTAAATTTCGACAAACATTTAAATAGTAAGGAATATGTAATTAAGTAAAATTTCAAATAACCATCGTATTTGTTGTAAAATCATTTTATTCAATATTACCTAAAAAATTATCAAATAGTTTTGACAAAACCGCTGTTCTTTTCCCAGACATAAACTAAGCTCAAACGCAGGATTATCACTCACGACGTAGTCAGGACATTCATTTGTTTGTTTCCTGAATTCCCGGAGAGCAGGTTACTAGGACCTAACCCACACATCAACAAAGTAGGCGCTTATCGTGATAAAGTCGGCCTGAGGGAGGTCAAAAGGTCACGGCGATAACTTTTATCACTGCGTTCCTAAAACTGAATAACATTTATCGACGTCAGCAGCCACATGCTTAGATTGCGTGCCAGGATGACCACCAACAAGGAAAACACGAAAAACAGGGAAAACCGGAGAAAAGTCAGGGAATTTTCCTGCGGCCCAGGAAAAAATTATAAAATATTGTTAATAATAAAAATTTTTATAACTGAATGATTTTAAAATGTAATTTTGAAACACAGTAACATGATTTCTTGATGTAACTTTAGTATGGTGATTAGCATCAGTTACTGTTATTCATACAGAAAGTTAAGGTATTTTTGGTTAAGTGATTCTTCTGGTTGAATTCACTGCTAGGGAAAAATGAGTTTCCTTTTCAGATGTGTTGTGTAATGTTTTTTTTTCTTATTCCAATTTTTATTGTCTCCTAGTACGGTATGCGATTCAAATTACTTGTCTCCAAATCTTTTAATACATTACGACGGTTTATTGCACATAATCAAGAAGTTCTGGAGGCTCTTAACTTATCAAGTATTTAAAACCGATGAGGGGAAATCAATTAGGATGGATCAAGGGTGACAAAGGATGATGAGGTAAAAAGAAATATCCCCGACAAAACTCGCCAATATAAGGCAACATCCTAGCACGATTCCCACAAAAGGAGGGGGGGGGGGGGGGAGGAACAGAAGTGACGAGTTTCCAGGAATCAAACCCGGATCACCTTGGTGCAAGGCGAACACTTCAGCCGTTCGACCAACGCAATCCATTAAAAGTACCAGTTGTTCAAATTAAAAAAAACAGGGAAAGAAATATTACCTGGAAAACAGGGGAAAACCAGGGAAACAAATATTACCTAGAAATCAGGAAAAAGTCAGAAAAAAATATTATCTGTTAAACAGAGAAAAGTCAGGGAATTCAAAAATGGATCATTAGTGAACACCCTACTGCGTATTCTACAGCAACTTGTAAAATTAAACACGTCGTAGATTATACACAGTAAAGTTAGTAAAGACCGTTCAAGACAAAGTGATAAAGTGAGCACTGCATAAAGTTTTCTTTCTGCTGTTTTGCAGTTATCTTCACTATTTTTAATATCAAAACTTCCATGTAACTAAAAACCAGTGCACACGTTTAAACTCTCTCCAAATTTTACATCTATTGGCTCAATAAAACATATTAATTAATTAATTAATTACAAGTTCTGCTGAGTGCTCACTTTATTGTGAACAGCCTATAATTTGAAAGCCTAGGCTATTTTGTGTCGTTACAATCAATTTGTATCTTTCCGCCATTTGTTGACTGAAACAGAGCAGAGGTTTCAACTTAAGCTACAGTTAACGGTTAAGGATGTAATAAAATATATTTCTGAATTATTTTTTCCTACACAACAGTCTACTAGATCCTCGCTTCATCGTGAACAGCCGAACTAATAGATTTGCACTAGCAATTAGGTACTTCTGAAATTTAACGTCTGAAAAATATATTCCTTCCCGTGACTAACTTCACTCAGCTTACGACAGCTCGAAAGAATAAATGTTTGTAATTTTACGCGTGTACCGAACACTGCTAAACTTGTTGATATTTAACGAAATTTCGTTTTCCACAAACGTTATAAGTGGAGCACTGCACCTGACTGTTACAATATGCAAAACTCGTTAAATAAAAACTGTCACCCATTCAAATTGGATATAAAAAGGAATGCTTATCCTTCTGATTTGATTTTT
The DNA here is from genome assembly GCA_003012365.1 of Medauroidea extradentata. NCBI lineage: Eukaryota > Metazoa > Arthropoda > Insecta > Phasmatodea > Phasmatidae > Medauroidea > Medauroidea extradentata. Next base: position 4,632 of record PNEQ01103423.1, on the reverse strand, counting down.
AACAGGTATAGAAGATAAATTGTTTAGTTTATGTATCAAATACAATGTGTATTTGCGTATAAGTAATAACTGCTATGGATGTATGCAAGAAATTATCAATAATTTTGTTTACAATAGTAGTAATACATAATTTACGTACAAGTGTTTCCGTCATAAACGATTCTTTAAGAGGGGTTTTCACATAAGTTCTAAAATTATTTTGGACAAAATTCTTGATATTTACATGTAAACAAACAATATTACTGACAGGGATAAACCTGAAAGTATTATACCTGAAGCATTCATAGCTGAAATACACCTTTTACTTTTCCGAAAAGACCCCATTATTTAATTTAAAAAAAAAAATTAAAAAACAGATTAAAGGGTTTTTGCGGTGCTACAAATTATAATTATCACTCTTTCATAGACAATTAAAATGGTTAACAACAAATTTTGTAATTTTGGTAAGAATCTTTAATAAAGAGTTTCTAATAACATAAATGAAACAAAAGAAAAAAATTGTCTAAACAAACACGAAACTTTCCCCCGGCCGAGTAATTACAATGGAATCGTAGAGTAGCTAGGACCTAATTTGTTTCCTGTCACTCTTATCACATTAATAAATGGCAACAGAATAGTATATAAATTAGTAGCCCGTTTTAAGTGAGCATTTCGACACCAGGGAGAATTTAAAAATCAAAAGTGCCAAGCCCTTTGAATACATATAAAAAAATACCCTTCTGACATAATCCCTTCGGACTCGTAGCTATCTTCTCTTTGCTCGTCGCATATTAATCTCCGGTATGCGAGATAAGCTACTACAGTACATATAATTTCACTAATAATTTATTTGTCTGGATTTTATACGATGTTAACTCAATTTGAGGGTATTAATGAAAATGCGTGCTCTTTTTTTTAATGTTTATTTATCGAAGGATTTTTTCGAGTCGAAAAAATTCCTAGTACTTGGCATATATTTTCAGTTGTTCGCTGGAAGCTACCACAAAATGGTTTTAAATAATTCACCCCTCTGTGTAATTTACGGTCGCAAGTACAGGGAAAAAAAAGTAGTGGTTCCGCCCGGGATCGAACCGGGGACCTTCTGCGTGTAAAGCAGACGTGATAACCACTACACCACGGAACCACATGTTCTACTACTTTAATATCAGAAATTACAACAATACACTAACGACAAAATACTAACACAATTAGTGCTTTTATATTAAAATTCCAGACTGGACTGAACTTGGACTGAAATGTGTTTAAGAGTAAAATTTCCGATCCGAATTGACATGTAAACATGGACTGAATCTGTGTCTAGAGCACGGCCGCAGAAGAACAAGTCTGGACACTCGCCTGGAAACTCGACCCCCTTGCTGTTTGTCTGCAGTTCACCAAGTTACCGAGTGTTGTGCGTCTTTGGCGCTGCAATCAGGGCGTTCGGGCTCTAACTCCAGTTTTGTGCCTTACATACACCAATGCAGCCTATCTAAATGAGAACCTTAAGAGTGCACGGAAGATAAACAAACGCTGAAAACATGAATTGGTTTCTACGCTTTTTTCGAAGCCAATATGGATAAATTACTCGATGACAATTCCTAGATAATGGTATTTGCCAACTTTTATAAGTAAATATTTATCCAGAATTACTCATTCGTTACGCGTGATCTCTTGCAGGTTCCGGCGTCAGAGATTGTGCCTTAGAAGTTCGTTACACTGGAAACGATTTTGTTTAAAATGTTGTCTAAAACTATTGTCTAGGATTGCTATTGTTTAATTTTCGCAAATTGGCTTCAAGAAACCTACAGTTATAGATTAATGCTTGTAGAGTTGTATTATGTACCACACCCTCTCGAGAATAGCGTGTTATGCGAAACGAGTCTTCGCTGGAAAACTTTCTGTACCGAAACTTTTGAGTTGTGCTAGGGCACGCATCATTATCTTTATTAGCGTTACGTTAAAATACATAGCCACGTTCTCGCGAACTGCCTACAGGAAGAATCCACGTCAATTGAGCGTCCTGAACGTGAAGTCTACGAACCAAGTTGTTAAGGAAGTAACAGTCGACCTTAAGTGTCCACAAGTTTCCTTGTCCCGCTCGCGAATATAGCTGCAGGCAACGTGGTAGATGGAACTCAAGATAACCTGTCTGGGTGGGCGTTTTTCCTGCGATGGCAGTCCTGGGAGTTCGGAGAACTGAAGAGTTCGTCGACGCTACGTCTCCCCCCCCCCCTCCCCCAACCAACCAAACATAGCTAAAAACGGCCTTTTCAGGCAGCCGTACTTCAAAATGTACTATCTGGATGTGCGTAAAACTAGGATATAAATGTGCACTGCACTTCGCTACAGACTTTCCATTTATAAAATTATACGGTTATCGCGCGGGAAGCTTGCACGCTGGTTCAGCGCTTGAATCGTTGAGGCGATGCGGCATTTCATGCGCGCTTCAAGGACGCCCTTATGTCTCCCGGCATTTCTGAGCCTCTAATGTGCAGGTACAGGCTGTTCACTATAAACTGAGCACTCAACAAAACTTGTACTTAATTAAAAATATGTTTTATTGGTTCAATATACGTAAATTTTTTAGTGTGTTGAAACATGTACACTGGTTTCTAGTTACATGAAAGTTTTCATATTAAAAATAGTAAAGATGGCTGCAAAACCGTCGAAAGAAAACTTTATGCAGTGCTCACTTGATCGTGAACGTCCTATACGTGGCCCAGTACCCACATTACGCCTCACCCCTAGCCCCTAGGCTCAACGCAAGGCACTGAACTGACGAGCTGTCTCCTCGCCGACACTCACCTCTATGGCCGCATTACATTTGCTGCTGACAGTAGCTGTATTTACTGACGAGCGTTCCCTTAGTTGCTGAGGCTACTGACCAGCAACTGAGACGGCGTCTGGGTTGGAGGCTAAACATCGCGTCACTTCCTGCTGAATCTACTGGCGTGCACGAGGTCAGGCATTAACAGTAGTCGAAGACGACATACACACGGCGGAAATATATGACAAATTATAATGTTTATGTTATGTGGTGAATGTTTTAGACAGAGCAACAGCGAATTAGTACTAAGTTTTGTAACCGGAGTTAACTGCAGATGTTTTGAATATGGTTCCTTGTCCTAGAGATAAATTTTTTCTTACTATGCGTTTCATATTTTCTTTAAAAAGAGTGAATTATAAAATAAAGTTTATTACAAATTTATAAATGGTAGTTGTTTTAATTTAAGAATATTCGAAGAGTTTGTTTCGTCATGTTTACATACAGATGCATTTACTTCTACTGGCTACCTTACTGTAAGGTGTTCCATTTGTGTTCAGCTACTGAAACCGCCGAGTACTGATGGTGTTCAGCGGCAAACGGAATACAACCTATGAAACGTTCAGTGGTAATCCTGTCATTTTATGACGTATAAAGTTGTGTTGTGCCTACATATATCTTTGTCAACATTCTGAAGCAAGATTAACATTCCTAAAAAGAACCAAAAGAAAAAAAACTTTTTTTTTTTTTTTTGTAATTTCGACCATAAGAAAATAAACTTTATAAATTATTCGAGTATGCAAGGATGTTCACGTGTATAACGTTCTGTGCATGCTGTTCCTAAGCAGACATAACTTATACGTCGAGTATGGGAATTCGATACGGGGGGTCACTAGAGGTCTCCTCGACAACCCAAAGTCGGGTTACCAGACACTGTGAATAAAAAAAGGATATTTCACTCAAAAGGACAAAGAAAATTGTTTTAACTTGTAAATGAATGATTAAAAGAACTCATTTTCATGTGAACTAACAAGTGCAAACACAATATATGTTCCTATATTTCTCACTACTCACACGATGTTCCAGTCTGTAGAACTTCATTCACTACCGAAACGTAACAATCGCACAACACACATTTAGCTTCATGTTCCGTTCTTCCTCGAACAAAGTCTGGAAATTTCGTTTTCCAAAGTATCACTAAATTTACATTTTCTCTTGGACACAATACACTAGCATGCGGTTTGTTGTAAATCAGCACCGCATAAATGCATAAACATTCAGTTACTTTTCTAGCATTTAAATTCTGACGCAGCAGTGTGATTGTGTCTGTGTGAGTGACAGCAGCTCCATGAAGATTAATTCAGCACTAAGACATTTTTTATGAACGCAATGTCTCATCCTGTAAAAAAAAAATCTGGATAATTTTGAGCATCGAGAAAATTCCAGCTGGGCGCTAAAATATCCATAAAAATGAGGACGTCCCCCTTCGGCCGGACGTCTGGTAACTCTACCCCCAAGTCACTTGCTCATGTCTCACAAATATTTTGCTATAGGCGATTTAGGATAAACTGAGCACTTAGAAAAGCCCTGCTAAACTTCTATTTTCAGAAGGGGCCGCGGTGGCCGAGGGGTTAGACCTCTCGCCTCCCACCAAGGCGATCCGGGTTCGATTCCCGGCGGGGTTGCATGTGGCCTCTTTCACACAGTCCGGGCAAACGCCCGGTCGGGTAACTACCCGGACGGGCGGCACCCGTCTCTTGTCTTCACACGATGACAATGTATATCCGGGTGGACGCCCTAGTCTGGAAGTGTCTGCGAGGGTATATGGACGCAGTTCGCCAGCTGTGATGGATAGACGCAGAAAAGCTATTGTTATGGCTTTGTTAAGA
>PNEQ01103422.1:0-15172 GCA_003012365.1 Medauroidea extradentata | reverse complement strand
TTCCTTCCTTAGATCATTCATTTGCTGTTCCACCTTATCGTTTACGGCCTCTATTTCCTGGTACACCATTTCTTTAACATCGTCTATTTTTCTGTCCACCACTTCGTTCACTTTGTCTACCTTTTCACTTACACTGTCTACAAGATTACTAACATTCTCTACTTGCTTATTTACACTATCAATTTTCTTATCTACATTTCCATTACACTATTAATTTTCCTATCTACACCATCAATTTTCTTATCTACATTTTCATTTACACTATGAATTTTCTTATCTACATTTTCATTTACACTATCAATTTTCTTATCAACATTTTCATTTACACTGTCTTTGACTGAATTCATTTGGCCGCTTAATTGGCCACTCATTCCCTCAATGAGAGCTTTTAGTGCTTCTATTTCCGCTGACATTCTTCTTGTAATCATTCACATTTACAATGAAAATTAAACTTAAGATTTATAAAGTGGTTCAATTTAATTAAGTAGCAATTGTGTGTAATGATTTAATTTGCTGAATTAATTATTGAATTTACTTTATGCGTCTATCCCACTTCTGACACCAGTGTAACAAGTTTGATACATAAACTTTATATGTGGGCAATTCCCATGAGTTCTTTGGGATAGAGGTCTTATAATTACAAATAAAAGAGTTAAATTAAGTACTGGATTTAATAGCTCACAAAGCTACGAAATACACAAAACAGTAATCAACTAGAACTACCACAACACAATTAGTTATGCACACAATTACTCCTGTGTCACAGACACGTTAATTAACTTTGACAATTAAAGCACAAGAAAAGTCTACCATCAATTAATTAAACACTATAAATCACAATAAAATTCAGTCATATATCCAAGCAACAGGATTTCTAATAATGCTAATGTACAACCTTATCAGTCCGAAGTGGTGATGGCTCACCATGTGCTGCGCAGCACCCCGAATGCACCACTGTCTTCACTCTTGAGGTCTTCTGTTCGACTCCCGTCGCGCACATCTTCTTCGCCTGTCAGCCCGCCGCAGCAGTCCTCTTGTATCGCCAAACACTGCTCCGAAGGTAGCCCCCTGCCGCCTCACAGTAGACTTTGACGTCACCAAGATGTCTTCACCAGTCTCTCTCCACAGGAGTAGCACCTTCCTCTAGCACTTCCAATAGCGAACTCTCCTCAAATGTGCCGATTCTGTGGTTTTATACTAACCCAGACAGTCGGGTGTTCCCCGCATTACAGGGGTATAAAACTAGATATTTCATCATGTTTCGGATGTGCTGGTAGTCACGTCGGCCGCCCTCGAAGGGTTAAGACGCAGTTGGGACAGGTATCTATGACGTAGTTTCGGCGGGTTTCCCACTATGAGCCACCCGGGCTTTGAGTCATCGGCCAGCCCTCAAGGTGTTACGACACAGCCGCCGACCACTGGCCTCCAGGTACATGGCACGCAACAATATATATATGTATATATATATGTGTATATATGTATATATATGTACATATATATATATATATATATATGTGTGTGTATATGTATATATATGTACATATATATATATTTATATATACATATATGTGTGTGTGTATACACACCAATTTTTTTGAAGAATTATTAATATTTGTTTTCTAAATATTTTTCATTTGTGAAATAAATGTTTCGGTTAGTTTCAAAATATTTTTATATAGAATATTACTACCAAGTAATTGAAACTTATGTTCTTCGTTTGCTTTTGCAATGAATGTATATTTCTAGCAGAGATTTGTAAGTATGTGAAATAAAGGGATTTCATTTTCATCAGTAGTATTATATATATTTTTTCCTGTATCATAAACATGTGCTGTATGTTATTATAAATACCCAGAATTATTTGATTTTCCCTTGATATGTATAGCAGTATCTACAATATGAACTTCAGCAGCAATTTACTTACGGCTATGGGTTCCTATTTATGCTGTTTTAAAGAGTTTAATTTTTTAAACCCTGCAATGGAGCTGCTACATATCTGTTAGTTATAAATGTTTAAAATTGTTTGTACTATGATGGCAAGTTTTTTCAGTGCATAAGTTTCAATAGATTTGGCTAAACATTATTTTCTTAATGTCAATAGTTAGCCAGAATCATTCAAACTTATGTTAAAAAAATGTATTGTAGTACAAAAATTTTCCAACATTTCTATGTAACCGTTTTGTGATATGTACTCTCTATCAGGATTTAAAAATCAAAACCTATCAAATAGCATATAAATAGACCCATGGCATTAAAATGTGAATTTTTTAACATAGCTTTGTTTTTCATGGAAAATTGATAAATTTAAAATTCCCGCCATTAGTTTATGGAGATGCCATGTGGAGCGCTAGCATCGCGAATTTTTTTCGTTAGTTCCACGAGTGACCACTGGGAGCACTAGATGCAACTACTAGCACGAAAAAAAAATCATTGAGTTGCTCATCTTTCTGTTCGGTATATCATCTTTGGCTACCATTAGTTCATGACCAGTCGCAAGGCGCCACAATCGCTAGGCGTACTCGGTCAAAGATGTTAACATAGGAGATACCAATCTAGTAACACCTTATTTTTTCTATGCTTTGGATTGTTATGGTGTTGAAGTTCGTAGAAGTTTGGTTAGACTGCAGTTCAGTAGGACCTATTATATAATTTGGGAGGAAACTGACACGTAAGTAATGTCACATTTACCCTTTATAAATATGTAATTGAAGTAAAAACAAATAACAGTACTTCTTGAAATAAAGGTGTTGCTTAAACCAATGTCTCAAATCCCACGTGGCTTTGTTTACTTTCCTGTGCGTCCCGAGAGCTGGTACAGTAACAACAATTAAAAACCTCCGTTATGTCACTTCTACTAGAGTTAGTTACCATCTGATGTTGAACATTGAATCGTCATGTTCACTATTTTAAATATTTAGATAGTTAACATATAATATAATTACAGTGTCTCAAGCACTGTAAGCCATAACCCACGTGGTATTGTTTATATTCCTTATGCCCTGAGAGCTGGTATGATAAAAACAATGAAAAAGCATTTCTTGTCGCTTCTGTTACTACTTATTTATTCTGTGACGAAGAGGTTACCAGATTCGTCAGCATCCGAGCCCCCACTTAGTTTATTTGATCCCTCTCTATTATTGAGTGGTAGTGGTGTACAGCCTAAAACTCGCCTCACGTACAGAATAAAGCCCAACACAACATATTTCACAGTGGATTACTTAGAAATCATCGAGTGAGATTTGCAGTGCAAAATTTTCACCAAGCCAGTATGTCAGTTGGCTGTAATACCCCACACAGCACAGGTTATCCTTGGGATATCCCGTTTTCATCCCTAATGTTCCACGGTTATCCCTAGGATTTATAGAACACAATAAGGATGTTCTCAATATTCTGTATGTATTCCTGGGATATTTGGAACTTCTAAAGAACATTATCATTTTACCGTTTTCATTCCTGGGGTATTTGGTTGTAAAGGAGAATATTCTCTCAAAGTATGGAATAATTTGGGAACATTCCATATTCTTTATTTTTATAACTACTTTTATCCCTAATTTAATAAATCGAGTTCCAAACATGTTCGGTATAAATAGCCGCCACCCGCCATTGTGAAATGAACAAGTGAAGAATCACCTCTTGATCGCCTCGTTCACTCGTTGAGCTGGTATATTGTTTACTTATTATTCAATTATTGTAGTTTTTACATTTGCAGATTTTAGGTGGTTGTAATTTACGAGTAATTATACTAGTATTGTTCTGATTGAGCTACTGGCTGTGGGCATTCAGTGGTATGTTATTACTAATGTGTAAATTGCATTAACTTTTATTTACTTTCGTGAAGGAATGCCTTAGTAGTAAAAAACTGTTTGTGGCTGTATCTAAATTCGCTGCAGTAATCCCTTGTGGCCTTAATTTCACATATTTCCTCCCATCCCTATGAACCCTTTCAGAAAATAAATTCTCACACCCTGGTACATAATCTGAATGATGCATGAGAGCTTCTCGCCCACTCTGAGGTAGCTCAGATTTTTTATATACAACATGCATGTTAGTATGATCCTGTATTAAATTTAAAATTTTATGTATTACACGAAACAGTAATATAATGTCGTGTAATATATAGTTCTGAATAAGTTGTATTGAAAACATATTTGTGTTTCAAGAAACATTTAACAATGTATACTATTATTTTGATTGATAAACATTTTTTAAATTTTGTCAGTGTTAATTAAATGTCGTTTGTGAATGCTGTTAGCTGTTCAAATTAGTTAATTTACTGAAATAAACTTTAACTCTATTTTATGAAAGCAATAAACTATTGCCAATAATTAACTTGATTATGTCAAATATTATTGCAGTCATAATATAATACGAATTTCAGCCAACAACACATAATAGCAGGGCAAAAGGGAGAGAGCTGAGTGAAAAATTAAGACACAACATAAACCCTCAGTCATCCCTCACTGACTCAAAAGCCTCCCTCATTAAATTCCTTGCTTTCACTGACCTCATCATCAACTTTCTGTTCTCCATACCGTCTGAATTTTGTCACTATTATTTGCTCTCCCACCCTGTCCAAACCACCTCTCCATTCACTACTATATACATCCTGGCAAGCCTTTACACTCTTCTCATATCTTTCAAAGAGCCACAGAGTGAGGTGGTGCAATGGTTAGCACATTGGACTCTCATTCGGGAGGACTTGGGTTCGATCTCCAGTTCCGGCAATCCTGATTTAAGTTTTGAATGGTTTTTTGAAATTGCCCCAGGCGAATGCATGTATGGCTGTACAACGAATATGAGAAAATGATATTTCATTCCTTCCAACTGATGTAGTTACACCAAAACTTAACTTTGGTGTATGCCTAGCTACAGTATACTTCACCAGCTACATTTACTATAGGTGAAACAATCTATGCTTTCTTTTTGCTTGGACTTGACTCAAATGAAACTTCACAGGTTTTTTGCTATTTCAGATTTGTGCTGCATGACTGTGACCTGAGAAAATGAGGATGTGTGCGAAATAGTACATTTAATTATTGTCCTTACATATATTTTTTAGTAAAATTGTGATTCATGCTTTGGGATCAGATTGATGTTCTTTGTATAATGCATTAGTTCGTGAAAGGAAAATTTAAAGAAAATTCATTACACCATTTTGTGAAAACAGCAGAATTAGTAACGTTTAAGGCCCGGTAGTTTCCGCGAAAAGATTTTTGTATCACTTTGTTTCAGTGACTTACGTGCGCACCTGCATCTCTGCTTTGTGGTCAGTGATTGGATGCCATAACACCCAGCGTCTGGAGGTTAAACCTGCAAATCACAGACATGTTGTCACAGTTGTCCGTATACTGATTGGAACTGTCAAATTAATAACGACTCTGCACAATAACACTCTGTCAATAGCCATGAAGTTAAGCTACAGGTGTGCACTGAAACAAAGTGGGGCAAAAATCTTTTCGCAAAAACTACCGGGCCCTAGTGATGTGTTGTGAAAATAAAAAAAATAAAAATATCTTCTTAAGAAGAAGGTTGACATGGATGATAAGACACATGTAAAGGACATGCTTGATTCCCATCAAATGCTCACATATTTAGTTCGTGTTTTCAAATACTGAATGTGTATAGAAAAAAATGCATTTATATACCCGGCAAGAAACACAAAGATGCAAAAGAAAGATTGTAACGTACGATTTTACTATATCAGTTGATGAACTCTGCAAGACACGTTGATGCAAGAAACTCAATTTATATTGCGGAGTTTATAAACCAGTATAGTGAAATAAGATGTTTTGGCTTTTTGCATTGTTGCATTTCTTGTGTCCAGTTTCTTGCAGAGCCAAGAAACACACCCTCAAGTAATGTTAGCAGCATATTTGGTATCATCTTGTCTATATGTAGTTTTTCTGAGATACAGCTTTTAGTAAAGTATTTGTATAGGAAATTAATATCTGATAAAAAGTAATGTTTGCTGTGTATAGGTTGTAAAGTTGTAATTAAAGTAAATTACCTAATAAACCATCCAGTGGAAAATAAAGAGGGCTGGTTTCTCAATGTCTGATTAAATTTCTTTTGCTGAAAAATATGCCCGAATCATAGAATACAAAAAAAAAATTAATAAATAAACTGATGCCTTAACATGGAAGCAGAAAGAAGATGCTTGGAAGAAAATCGAAGTAGAATTTAATTCATATAGGAACCTATATGAGTAACATAACCTACAAAAATATGTAACAATAATATAACCTAAATAGTTATTATAATAAACAAAAGTATCTACAATCATGTAATATAATCTACCAATTTATATTAAGAACTTTTCAATCCAGATTCCCTGATCATCGTATGTTTTGTTTTTCCCGAAGAAATAAAAATATATATATTTAAATACCATTACCCAAGATATGTAGTACAACGTACAGATGTGTGTTAACATATCTAACAAAGGTTTCTAACCAATTATGCAAAAATAATGTATGGAAATATAGAGACATCATACAAAGTCATGTGACATAACCACCAAATGTTTTCACAACACTACAAAAAACATTACTTACCCGAACATACTAAAGTTTGTGGGATGTAAATAAAACATGCGATAAATTAGTACACACCTATGTTTGTGGTCATTTCCAGCTGTCCTTCAATTTTTTCTATTAGTACTAGGACAGTATATTTACTCAGGCGAAATCTCATAACAAATTCATTGTCATCTATTTACGTGTGATTTGGGCATTCCCGGAAAAGTCTTGGCCTGTTTATGAAATCCACTATTTCTTCATCAACATCTTCAAACAATAAATTTAAATCATCCTCCATTATAACCTAAAAAATTGTCACTGTTTATATTCTTGTTTGTTTTAAAAGTACTGTTTAACTCTGTAATCAATACCTCTTCCTATAATTAAGATAACCAATGGTTACCGACTGCTAATCCATTGATTAATCCTAATCAGTACTTGAGAAACAGATCTTGTTGCTAACCATTGGTTAAAATTTAACCGGAAGATAATCAGAAGAAAATCAGACATTTATAAACCGTACCTTAGTCTGTAAAAAACAGTGTGTTAATGTTTTTCCCTTTTTTAAAAGGTGCACGAACTTTCCAAAATTGGCGGCAAAGACATGAAAAATGTAGTGTATAGAGTGTTACCAAAAATATTAACAGATGATGTAGCTAATCAGTTCAGTTGGGTCGGCAGCAAAGGAAAGTTGATGTTTTCAACATTGAACGTGAAAGATGTCATGTATGGTAAGTAAGTATTCTAACTTTGTTTTTTGTTTATTCAGTATGATTGCATTACTAGTGCAATACAAAGTAACATACAACTATTCTTCTTTCACTTTAACCTGAGTTTTGAATTATATGCATAACATCATATCATTGCACTACCCTAGTTTCTATATTGGCTCAATTTGTGCAGTAGCAGAGTGTCGATTGTACTATTTCAGACGGACAAAATTGTTTACAGTTGGTATCATAGAAAACAACAATGCACTATATATTAAAACAATATTGCTTGAAAGTTTTGTACATGTTATTGACATATGAAAACAAAATTTACATAAAAACTTGAAAAATAAATATTGACTTTATCTGCAGTTACCATACATTTCATAATTCAATTGTAATTATCAAGCCATGACTAACTATCGTATTCAAATATTCTAGTACTGACGTAACGAAATGCAGGAAAAAATGTAGTCAACACAACATGTTATTAACCTTAGTGTAAAGTCACTTTTTGTCTATGTCTAAAGTCCTGTTGGATTATTTTGTAATTCGTTTTGGAAAAATCACATTTTGGAAATCACCAAACAATATGTCATTATTACGTCACATATTAATTTTGTTTTATGAAGAATGTTATGCGATATTATTATTCCTACCATATAAACATCATCGCAGTTTGTTTAATTTTGAAGACATATATGCATGTTTCGAAAACCATGCAACAAATTTTCACTGTTCACGTCCAGCCTAATCCACAAGCCTATGTACCATGTAAACATTACCTACGCGAGGACGGAACAAAATAGATAAAGGAATTGGAAGGGAAAATGGATATACGGAATAATCATTCACACAGCCACAACATTGACATGTTAATGTTAAAAAAAACTTGGATAAAATAAAATATTAAATTTGTTTGTGATATTTCAGACTTATTTTTGCAGTGATACTCATTACTGAACTAAATTTTTGGTTTTTTTTCAGGATACTGTACATCTGTAAATACTGGGGGCCGATTAAATATCACCACTTGCGTTTTGCACCGACGCAGATCAACACAAGGAAATCTGCTCTGCACCTCGAGTCGTAGTTGGAATTAAGGCCGCCTTCCGTTATTCACTGATTTCACTGGCCAGTGTTTTCAGTAATGTCAGCTATAGTTCCGAAATTGCTGACGGCACTGATAGTCACTGATGGTCGGTTGATGACGATACCCTGTGCGAGGCTACATCCGTTTACTGAGATTACCGATTTTACTGGCGCTTCAGAGCATCAGTGTAATCAGTAAACCAATATTTTTGGCCGAAATTCAAAAGTTGAAGTTATCCAATTACAGGACGAGTTTTTTTTAAATATATAAGGGCCAATGAGGGTATCTATTAATTTATATACGTTTATTTAACGTCTGTTTATAGTTACAGAAGCATTCGTCGTGCAGTTTGCAAAGACTAAATAATGTTTTAGAGGTTGAATCGTACCTTGTTTATGCATTTAAAAATAATGGATACAGCTTCCCAAACCTTAAATACACACAATGTATAAGCTGCGTCGTGAAAAAACGAAGAAAACCGTATCAGTCGTAAGTCGTGCTAGATGTATCAATATGCTAAAAATATACCAACTTTATTATTAAAGTAAATACAATTTATACAACGAACAAAATAAACATGACAGTTTATCGCAAGAATGAAACCACAGATATGCCAGAGATGTGGTTGCTAGGCAACGTACATTGCAGTAAATGTTTACTGATTTAATGTTCCGATATTATCTATTTACTGACAGTGAAAATATTTTGCTGATTACTGACGCTGTTCCCTTATTGTTCATGGACACTGGCGAACTGTCAGTGATATCAGTGAAATCAGTGAATCAGAAAATTTGTAACATCATTCTCACTGCTACTTGAACGGCAAAAGCTGTCTGTACACCGGCGTGCTTACATGCAGATATAGATTCCATGTAGCAGTGAACATTTCTCGCGCTAAAAGTAATGTTTTGGTTATATTTTTCGTAACCTCAAATTTTGTAGCCTTCTCGTGATTAAACAAGGATATAAGAAGAATAGGTTCATATCAGATTATAAAGGAAAATTGTTACAAAGTTTTCATTACAAGTGTATATGTCGCCGTAGTTGTGTTTTGAAGTGTGAAAATAAATTTATATAATGTCGTGATTCTTTCAATGTAGTGGATGCGTGTGTTCATTTTTGTGTTCGTGAATAATTAAGTGCTTTATTTATGGAGAGCAGCATTTTTTGGAACACATCAGAGTGGTTTTCGTCTGTAACTAGCTTTTACATACTTTATGTTGCTAACGGAAATAAAGTGCCTAAAGTGATAAACGTGTGACGCGATTAGAGCAAAAATTATGTATACATTTTATATTTGTACTGATATTAATTTGAGTGGCCTAGTTTTGAAATTCACGTAAGTTATTTTAGCTTGTGTGGCATGGTATTTGTGAGTGTAGGCCTGCTACCTAATGGGCTATTCATGTGGCATTCGTCTTTCAGAGAGTCGTAAATCGTGATTCGTTGATTATTTCTAAATAATTCATTGCTAATGTGAAGTGAATCCGAGTGGCGTTCGTACAACTATACTGTAAGAAATTTAATTAGGTGTAGATTATTGTAAGTTCAATGTTCACCGAGATAGGGTGTGATGTGTGTAGACAGCAAGTCTCACTAAAGACTTAAAACTAAAATGATAGCCCACCCGTTTTATGAAATAAAAAGAATCCCATCAGAATCACTCTTAAATATAAAGCACGTATGTGGAAACAAGTCTGCAAGAAAGATATCGTGATGTTAAAACACCCCTTCCAAGCAAGGAACATAGAGAGGTAATGTCACTGTTCTAAGCAATTAGCCAAACAGGTACTTGCAAAACATATTCGCTATTTATTAACATTATCATTTGCATAAAAGTTTCAAGCAAAGTTTTTAACGGTATAAATAACCTCGTCACAAACCATCTCTATTTTCTCGTCGTGTGCCACGGAAAAATACCCTCAAAATATTATTCAGGGGAAAGAAAAAATTATTGCCCATTTTTAATTGATTCTTTATTAAAAACATTTCAGTTTCGTACTTATACTGTACTTCGTAACTTTAAAAGCTGAAATCGTGAAACGTGTACACCGCGGTCGTAGAAGAACAGGCCTGGACACTCGCCTATCTAACAATGTATTTTGCTTGACCCCCTTGTTGTTTGGCTATAGTTCGTCAAGTTACCGAGAATGTTGTACTTTTTGGCGCTGTTTTCCGGGCGGTCGGACTCAAATTCCGTCCACTTTTTTCCATTGTTAAATTTATAAAGTAAATAAATATTTCTGGAGCCATGATTTTAAATTGTGAGCGAAAGGAGTGTTTCATATATTGATAAAAATACGTTTTAATAAATTGTTTATCTTAACAGAAAGGAAGTGGGCGGAGTTTAGTCCGACCGCCGTAACATCAGCGCCAATAAAACACAATATTCTCGGTAACTTGGTGAACTACAGCCAAACAACAAGGGTGTCAAATATCCAAGCGAGTGTCCAGACCATGGTCATATAGTTAGGTCTGGCAACTGCCTATCTTTCGCAATGCTTGGCCGCGTGCGCTTAGTGAAGCTCGCGGCGGCTTGCGAACTACGAACGCTAGTAGTAGGTTGACCCATCGTCTGCATTGTTATTGATAGGCGTTTCGGACATTCTCGGTTACTACAATTTATAGAGTTTTGCAAATAACTTGCCGCATTTACAAGAAGAAATTCGTTATATTGAGGTGATTTTGACACTGTTGGAATCATTATCTTTGTCTTATTTAGCGAACAATTCAAAATGACAAGTGTGCCTCGCGCCTGTATGCTACGAGGGTTCAAGGAATGTTATTTGGCTCAAAAACTTTAAATTACTCGTTATTTCATAGTTCCAAAAGGACCCCGTTAAAATACAGTGAAGTGGCAGTCGAAGATGATATGTTACGATTTATAACCAAAGTGTGGAAGGCAATGTTTACAATACACTTTGTCCCTATGCCCAAAGGTAGTAAACAAACGATTTAAATTTAAGCTGCAATTTTTGTTTGCAATTTTACTTCACCCAGCTGTTAAATCAATTTCATTATTTGTGCACTTCCATTCTTAATTAAAATTATCAAAATATTATGAAAGGTGCAAATGCTCACTTCCCCCCCCCCCTTCTTTTTCTCCTGAACCTACCCAAAAACTTTGAATTAATCATGTTTATTATGTCTTCGAGTTTACATACATCACTTAATTTCCGATTATCACAAAACAAACACATCTGTGAATTTCTTTAAGCGATTTTGTTTCATGTGTATCAATTATATTTTAGCTAAAATACTTTTTTATATTTCAGCTTCTTACAAACTATTCGTGGCAGTGTTTATTACAAAAATAAAAAAAAAACTTATGGAAATGTGTTATTCAAACAGTGTAAAATGGCTGTGTAGTTTCACAATATCCATTTAAATGGTTGGGCGAGTACGAGGTAAAGAAAGTTTACCATTGGAAATAGTTGTAGTGTGAATTAACTGGTTTAGTTGATACCAAGCCCCACAATCACCTTCCTTGTCATGTCTTTACAAGATTCTCCACACCACATTCTCATTGTGTCAGTAGAGTACATAGCTAGCATATTTTTTTCTGTAAATGACTAGGCAAGTTACACGATGAGCTTATGTTGGACTGTGTACTCAACCCAGCATACTCTATCAACATAACCAAGGCATGAAGGTTAAACAGTGCTTGATACAATCACCTTTACATACATATTTTTGTTCAGTATTGTGTGAATTTTTTTAAATGGAATACTTTCTCTTCTTTACTGGTGGTTCAGTATAAAATTAGCACTTTTGAAATCCTAGTTACTTTTTTTTTAATTCCAGATAATTTGTATTCTCCTGTTACTTCTTAATATAAACATAGCACATCCAGCGTTCATCACAGTGTGTTCATTGTACCAATTTCAACACTTAATAATACCTGAACTCAATATAAACAATATTTTAAAATAATTACTCTAGCCAAGGTGTTCTTTAAAAGTGCTCGGTTTATCGCAAACCGCATATGATTGCCTTATAGTTCATCCCATTTTCTAAGTGGTTTTAAGAACATTGGTTCCTATTTACACTTTTTGTGAAAACATAAATTTTTGAAATTCAGAAAGGGAGCAGATATTGTTAACCTGTCACAAACATGTGTTGGAAAATTTGGTAGTGTATTGCTATGAAGTTTTTTTATATTAATCTGTTACATATATTAATCAGTTCAGTGACTTCTAAACAATTTAGTCAATAATTAATCCTAACAAAATAGTAAAAGCAATTTTGAACTCATATGTTAGTTTTACGATATCTGCTCCCATTCAAAATTTAAAAATAGTATTGTGTAAATAGGAACCAGTGGCCTCAAACATTTTGTAAATCAAAATGTATTTGTTTTTATGTAATTGAGCACTGACTTGGACAGCCCTGTAGGTCATTGTATCACTCCAAACATGCCTCAATATTTGTGGCAACTGTTTAGTTTCCTCATTTTAATTTCTATACATACGTTCAAACATTGAGTAGAGTGAAGTGCAACAATATTATTGTAAGGAAGAAGCAAATTATTGTAAAGTTAAATTACAAGAGATGTGGTATACAACAGACCATAAAACATAACAGTCACTATATTTAGTATTGCAAAGGTGCACACTTGAAAACAGAATATAGTTTCTACAACTACAGGAAAGTTTAGTTAATATGAGATCTTCTCGTGTGACAGTTTCAAAGTTCTTGTAGCAGCTTGTTCCGTTACAAACTGAGAGAAATGTGGATATATAAATAATAGCTTTACATGCACAATTGGGCTAATGCCTAGTGGCAAGTACACTCCCACCCTGAAAAGCCAATCCTCCATTCCCTTCCTAAACCTTCCAACCCCCCTCACAATCACTAACTCCTCCCGCAGTGTATTCCACTCCCTCACCAGCGTTGATTGTCGACCCCTCTCCATTCTCCTCCACACCCACTGAATCTTCTCACTGTTGTTTCCTATTCCTTTAAAAGTTCCCTTAGTTAGTTTGCAGGTCAAACTGCCCCATTCCCCCTCCCTGCGTTCATCACCATATAAGTACCATCTGACCAGTCTTTCCATTCTCGTTCTGTCCCTCAATGGCTTCCATCCCAATTCCTTCATCATGCTGAACCTAAAGTTCTCTTCCTTTTCACCGCCTACTACCTCTTCCGTTAATTCATAACTCATCTTGCATCTCCACGTGCAGACCCCACTCAGTGGCAGCATATTCCAACACTGGACGAACCATCGTGCAAGATGCCTGCTCAGACTGCACAGGGAAAAACTACTGTCTTAATTGTCACAGAAGCCTAGAAATTATTATTTGTGACACATTTAGCGTAGCTATGACAAACATGTTAACGTCCGTTTGTGGGGACAATAAAACTTTGTGCTACTACAGTATATGATTCCAACGCATTGCCCTTTTGCCACTTAGTACTCCACAATTGTACTCGTCTCCCTGTGCATAACTTAGGACTAGATTTTACTGTACCGAAGACCAACATGCATAGTTTTTTCTTTGTTAAGTATGTTTTCATACTGGGCTGCTTAATTGTTGGCATATGCACAAGTAAAAGCTTATCACAAATTTTGCAAGCAATGTTGTAAAAAAAGTAGGTGTATAAGTCACAATTTGACTTTGTATTATGTATATAGCCCAAAATATGTGTGTGCAAGTAGACTGTGTTAGTCATCCAGCAGCAGAATACAGGGGCCAATTGGAAACTGCTATAACTTGTGACACCACACCAGGACCTCAACAGAGGTGAGGGGAAGTGGAAGGTTTTAAAAGAGTACATAGCTGTACTGTGCTCCAAACAAAGGTGACTTCTTCATGGAAGAGGCGTGTATAGAAACATATAGGTAACAGTGGAGAGCCGTAATTATCCTTTATGTTACTGGTTGAAATTTTTGTCTTACTTAAGCCCTGCACCACACTTTTTCAATGATTAGCTAAATAAGCCTCTTCATTGTCAGATCTAGAAGCATGGGAGTGGTACTGTGATGTAGTCGAAGACTGCTCATGTTACATCGACGGTGATAACTTGTGAGGTCTAGCAGGGTGTGCGTTATGTAATGTGTAGCATATAGGGATGTAATTGGCTATTACATTTTCTCTGGGTATGCTATCCCATTTCTTCTGTACCATTACAATATGAACATTAGAAGGCAAAAAATAAATTTATTTTTACTTAATTTTTCAGGCTTTGAAGGTAAGAATGTATTACAGTAAATGAAACTTTTTTTTCATAATGGCAAGTAATAACTTCAGTTCACTAATTTATATAATTTATTTTTAAAACAAAATAAATGAGATGCTTTAAGACAAAATCATAATGAAGTTAGATGTACAACGAACATTTAGCGTACCTAAAAGTAAAAACACTGGGGTGCACACAAGCATTCACATCATATGACGTGTCTGAGTTGGTCAACTTTCTACTTCTTACATACACTAAGTGATGGTTGTGAATCCAGCTTTAAGCAGTCATAAAAACAAAAGACAAATTAAAATTTTAATATTAATATTTATCAAATACTTACCGTTTTTACCACAAAAAAATTTTGTCCAATCCTATTACTATGTCATAATTTATTCTCTACAATTTTCTCTAACAAGGACAACTTCTGTGCTCTTCTAGATTCTACGTTGTTGTGAATCCAATATTCAATAAAACCTCACGTTTATGTGTGCGTACATATGTTGAGTGTGGTAAATCTGGCTTTACAAACATTGTATATTTTAACTCGTGTTTGCTCATTTATGAACTGTTGTTACTCCTGTAATTTTTTTTGTTGATAGGTAACTTTTGTTATGCCCCATCCCTTGAAATTATTTAAGTCCCTTTCTTAGTTTCTGTTGTACAATTTC
>PNEQ01103421.1:0-15172 GCA_003012365.1 Medauroidea extradentata | reverse complement strand
TTAAAAGTTGAATTTTCCTATTCAGAAAGGAAGAACTAAACAGCCCAATTTTGTGTTTTGAAACATTTTTTTTAAATACTCAACATCGCGGAATATGAAATTTAAACTTATATATAAAACAAACCATCTTTATTCTCGTATGGTAAAAAAAATAAATTGTGTATCATTAATACTTTAGTTAATAAACGATTGCGAATTGCTATGTGTTTTTGAAGTTTTGAGGTAGGGTCCACAGAACCCTTAACACGATACTGTAAAATTGGCTACGTCGTTGTTGCCTAATGTCTAGTTTATACTTTGGTATCTTATTCGTTGTTTTGTAGTCAGTTAAAATCTGTTGTCTACCGTCCTATCATCAGCGTCTCGGATTTATGGTATAACGCTGTTTCCCAAACTTAGGCTGTTAGAGATTCGATGCATTGGAATTAATGAAAGGGGTAGGATGTAGCATTTCGCAGTTCAAGATAATGCGTACGTTAACCATGAGATTAGGCATGCAATACGGATAATCTAGTTCCTTGGAGTAACAAATATTTTGTGACAACTTAAAAGTTCCCGTAATTTATTACCTAATACCCATATTCTTTTCAAGTACTGTAGATTTCTGATGTGTAGAGAAAAGGTGTAGATTCATTGCCTGGTTTTTGTCCGAGTGTTAGTAATTTACGTGGTTTTAGATGCATCATCATGATATTAGCGTTAGAGATGCGTAAACGTACGGAGGATATTTTGTCAATGTGTGGCCATGTATTTATATTAGCTATAGGAATTATTTTTTTTTAAGTTATATTATTCTAATTGTGAAAGTTATTTTGGAAAAAAGAAAGTCAGTGCACCGAGAAGCGAAACTACTTTCTTCAGATTATTAAACGCACAATTTCATTGGACCAACTCAACTAACTGTGCACCCGCTTTTTTAATATTATTCCAGAAAAATGTGTACAGAAAGGTGGAAGTTGTACATAACTATATCGTTTCCGACAAACCCGCGGTTTTCGGTTGGTTATAAAAGTTTTCCTTAAGAGGGCGTGGTACATAATTCAACGTTAAAGCATTATTCTATAACTGTAGGTTTCTTGAAGCCAATTTACGAAAAACAAAAAACAGCATTCCTAGACAATAGTTTTAGCCACTGTTTTAAACAAAATTGTTTCCAGTGTTCCGAACATCTGAGGCACAATATCTGACGCCAGAACCTTGTGCATTTAACTGCGGCGCAAGAGATCACGCGTAACGAATTAGTAATTTTGGATAAATATTTTTACTCATAGAGTTGGCAAATACCATTATTTAGGATTGTCATTGAGTATTTTATCAACATTGGCTTCGAAAAAAACGTAGAAATCATTGATTGTTCAAGCGTTTATTTATCTATCACACACTCTTAAGAATTTTTACAAATGAAATAATCCTACATTTACAAACATTTGTTATAAGTACTAAGAAAATCCTTCTAAATTTTACAAATAGATTTTAGAATGTGGTATTTTTTCTCTACGCCAACCAGACCTGTCCCGTACCTAATTTGGTCCCTGGTCAACGATTTTATGCGACTGGAACATATTGATTGATTTCCTCTCGGCAGGTATATTTCTGGATCACTCAGCTTGACCTGGGATGCATGATGTCCAGAATGTGTACCGAGTTAGATTCAGGTGTAATTGTGACCTGTTCAGTGTAAGTCATCACTAGAGGTACGTAAATTTCGCAGATACATTCCAGGTCAGGTTGAACGCCAATTATGTATACTTCATTGTAATATCTGTGACTTACTGGCGGCTGTTACGAAACGCGTTTGACTACTGCAAGCCAGTAGTAAATAAGGAAATAATGCGAAGTGCTATCGCTTGCTACCTGCTTGTACGGTTATAAGCCAATATATAATCGATTGTGGCCAGTGGGTGTATATAACTGACAAGGCTAGGCTGCTGCCAGATGAATCCGCGAAATTGACGTACCTCTTAGTCATCACTTTTGAAGAGTCATTTCAAGAATAATATTTAAAACAGTTTAATTGTGGCTTCAAACATCAACTTTTGAGTACTGAGAGAGTGATACACTATGTTTAGAGATGATGGTACTGTATATCGCGAAATTGTTTTGTACCAACATACCCTTGAATACTCTGTAGCTTCTTTTTACAACGCAGTTGTCTGGCGACCAATAGTGGACATCAAGTATTACATCAACAAGATTATTACTGGCTCAGTCAAATAGGGTAACAGCTCCACATTAAGCGATAGCTAGGGCCCGGTAGTTTTCGCGAAAAGATTTTTGCAGCACTTTGTTTCAGTGTCTTACGTGCGCACCTGCATCTCTGCTTTGTGATCAGTGATTGGATGCCGTAACATACAACGTCTGGAGGTTAAACCCGCAAATTGTCGCAGTCCAATGAATAACGACTCTGCACAAGAACACACTGCCAATCGAAAGGTTGAGCTGCAGGTGTACACGTAAGACACTGAAACAAAGTGGGGCGAAAATCTTTTCGCGAAAACTACCGGGTCCTAGCGATAGCCAGTAATTTTTTGGTAAACTGAACGTACGTTGCAATCCAGCAGTCAAGTTTTCCCGCGATAAATCATATTTAGACACTGGAAAACCGCGAAAATGTTAAAAATAATCTCCAATAAACTGTATTATGTTAACCGTGACACGTGTGAACAGTTTATGGACAAATCATCATACACGCTGTATGTCCAAGCTGTGCAGTTCGAACCGGGCCTGTTGTAGAAAATGCTACAAATAAACGACAGCCAATTATTAACCTTTCCAGACATAACCTCATTGTCAGCAAAGGTAACTGAACGTTTTTTTTTTCTCTTCAGCGGCCAACACTTCGAGCGACACTCAACTGTCGAATTTGTAGGGCGAACGGTCAAATTTGTAGGGTGAACGCTAAAGCTGTTGATTGATGTGGGGTTTACTTTTAAAAATATATTTAGCTCATTACGAACAACTTCTCGCTTTCATTCTCCATATAACTTGAGTAGCAGAAAAGTTTCTCACTGGCCAGCGTTGGATGTTTTAGTTTGTTAGAAAGCGCACATAATGTTAGAAAAAAAAATTATGTGCGGCTTTCGAAGAAAAATGTTCGCCTTCAGATTTCTTTGTTGGCGTCAGGATATATAAAATTACACACCATTAAAACTTGGATACGATTTTGCTTTTGATTCGTTAGTTATGGATGCATGAAAACAGTGCCTAGTTCAAAACATTTTTTTTAAATTTCAACCCCTTAAAATGGTGTAAATGATGAATTAACTACATCACCCGATGCACGTATCGATGCTGTAAAATATGCAAAAATTTTAAGATCTTAGTTACAAGGTGAAAATTTCAGGATTTTTGCAACAGTGCTCGCCGAAACAAGGGCAGTGCTTGTGACAGTTAACTGTGCACTGGAAAGAGAGAGCATATGTCCATATAACCCTGTATTGCTCTATAGCAGTGCTTGTGACGTCAGAAAACATGTGAATATATTTATATTCTCTAACCAATTGAAATGTCCAGATCTAAATCTTAAATAAGTAGTATGGTGAGTAATTAGAGCCATTGGCTTTAGGTGAAAATAATTCTGTAACATTGTTCCAATGCCATATGTGTATAGGTCGTTCTGTATAAAGTGAGCACTAAAAATTCAACCTTTGAAACATATCACTAGCCATTACTGCTTGTAATTCAACATTAAAACTGTATTTACCTTACTGCTTGTATGGTTAGCAGCGGAAATACGCAATATAGTTCCGTGTATTTTCCTATTTAAATACAACCGTACTGAGACAAAACCAACCAAAATTGACATAATTGTTTTTTTATATAGTTAATACACTTTTTTTTATTAAACTGTATCGATTCATACTGACCGTACAATTTATTTTACACGCGCAAACATCAAGTGACGTGTCCAGAGAGGTTAGACACGTCCCGTCGTTAGCCGTTAATTGACTGAAAATAACTTCAGCAGGGCTTTTTTGAGTGCTTCCTTTATCCTGAACCGCCTATTCATATGCAGCTCTGCGTGGTTGTTGACAGCGTGTCTTTTATGCGTCAGCGTCGCTCATTTGACTATGCCAATAATAATACTGTGACATATCCCATCCGTAGGGACGATGATTTATCGGGGGAAAACTTGACTGTTTGCTGGATTCCAACGCACGTTCAGCCTACTAGAAGATGAATGGCTTCTGCTTGTACGTGAAGCTGTTGCCCTATTTGACCGAGCCTGTAAGAATCCCTCTATTGTAATATTTGATGCCTGTTATTGGTCTGCAGACAGCTACGTTTTGTGAGACGTGCGTCACCCAATCATATGTTGTGCAATTAACTACAGCGTTTTCAAGGTCATGTTGACACAAAACATTTTCGCAATATTCCAACATCTACCCATCCGTGATATAACGGGTACAACTTGACGCTGAAATATAGGCACCCAATCACTGGCCATGTGGCAGAGTAGCAGACAGCAAGGAAAGGTGCTGTAACAAGTAGGTGAAAAATTAGTTTCACCAAAATTCAGTGTAAATCCAAAATGACGACTGTCTCTCCCCCCCCCCCGGCCCAAACCGTTCTCAAGACCAGAGCTATCGGGCATGTTTGTGAGAAGAGAAAATGTGAAAAATCAGTCTCCTAGCTCAATACAGGGTCTCCAGAAACAAACGCATAATAAGCACAACACACGAATCCTGGGCAAGATTGGAGACAAAAGTGTTTGTGGCAAATTGTACGATGACGTTTTACGTGCACAATGTGACAGCTTGGTACTGTTGCGCTCCACAGATATTTTATCTTATACTACTGTTTTGACATGCATAACATGGGAACGTAAAATATAGAGCGAACGACTGGAATAATCAAATCGTCGATAAAATTTAAACTACTCATCATGATTTGATGGGATTTTTTTGCCGAGTAGATATTCTATTAGCGGACGTTTATTGATATAGCACTGGGCGGTGGTATGCTTTGTTTTCCAGTAAAAAAAAATTAAAATTGGTGTTTAGAAAAATATGGGATTGAAACCACAAAATCCATAAAAATGGTAAACAGTAATTTTTATAATTGTTAGTACGATAATATCCAGGACTCAATACTAACCGAATTTCAAACATATCCACCATTTGATTTTAACATTATTTTACTCTCCGAAAACCTGTGCGCGATGTTAAAATTAAGTCAAAATGCAAATATTTTTGAATGTCGGTTATTTTAGAGTCCTAGATATTGTCATGTTAAAATTATAAAAATTACTGTTTTCCATTTTTATTAGTCGATGTAACATACGTAAAATACCTGAACGTACAGTGCAAGAGGGGACTTGGCTTCGCGCAGTGTTGACAGATTGTCCACGTAAAATATCGTACATTTTGTCACAGACATTTTCGTCGCTAATTTAGTCCAGGATTCGCGTGGTGTGCGTTTGTTTCTGGACAGTCGGAATACTATTTTATAGGTAGCAATACACGGCACGCGGGCACCTAGAGACTCGTGTTGGCCGTCAGTAGCGTGCCTAGTGCGTGCGTTTCCGGTGTCGGTGGCCTCGCCATGTCGAGCTACGTGCCGAGACTGTCGGCCACGCCGCGCTGTGCCGCCTGACATCACGCCAGTAATTGTGCGCTCTCTAGGGGTATACAAGCTGCGTTGTTCCTCCCGGGCCTCGTGTGTCACGCGTGCCAAACTAACAGGTAGTAAACTGAGCTTGCCAGAACCGAATTCGGTGACGTACGCCGGTATAGGCTATTTTGACCGGCTGATCCGGGAGATGATTTTACGATGGGAGTTTTCCCTTCCTATCCAAGTTGTGCTGCTGTTCTCCGTTCACTCTAACTTGAGTTTTGAAGTAAACAAATAACATCATATCATTGCACTTTGCTAGTTTTTAATTGGCTCAATTTGTGCAGCGCGCCGACGTAGTAGTCAATAAAACGAGTGATTAAACTTGCTGTAAGTCCTGTGGGGTTATTTTGTACTTCGTTTTGGAAAAATCACATTTGGTAAATTAACAATCTGTCGATATGACGTCAAATATTAGTTTTGTTTTATGAGGAGTGTTATGTGAGATTTTGCCTTATAAACATCACGGCAGGTTGTTTAGTAATGGAGACATATATCCATGTTTCGAAAACCACGCAACACATTTTCACTGTTCACGTCCAACGTTACGTAACCTAATCCACAAGTCTATGGATCATGTAAACATTACTGGCGAATAGACAACGAAATATATCAAGGAATTTTGGTGCGGGCGAACTGGAATGGAAGATAGGTATACGAAAAAAAAAAAAAAAAAGACATTGGTAGTAGCCACAACATTGACGCGTTAGTGTTCAAAAAACTTTGACAAAGTAAAATATTATATTTGTTTGTGATATTTCCGACTTATTTTTACAATGGTAATTATTACTGAACTAATATTTTGGTATTTGCATAGTATCGTACATCTCTAAATACTGGTAAGTGTACCAAGAAACTCGTACGTGTACAATGCTTCAGTCGTTAAATAACTCGTGAATCAACTGTACGAACGTTTCGTCCGCTAACCATATAAGGTATTAAACATACTGTGACGTGTTTTGTGTTTGCAACGTCTGTTATTAGTATATATGTGTTAATAAAACTTTCTTATTAGGTGATAGAGTGGTAAAGTTATGTGTACACGACAGGTAACAAGTGCACGGCAGTCGGCAGCCAATGGAAATGTTTGTTTATTATTTGCTTTGTTTGTATTAATCTCAGGTGAGAGTGAACGGAGAATAGCAGCTTTGACTTATATTTGAAGCTAACGGGTCCGTACTTACAGTTTTTTTCGAACATGGTAAAAAGGAGTAGATATCGCAAAACAGTCACATGGATTTTTTATTATTAATTTTACTATGTGGCCTTATGTTTTGAAGTAGCCGTGGTTGGCGGATTGGCTAGCCACTCCCCTCTCACCAATGCGATTTGGATTCCGTTCCCAGCGGGGTCGTTCTCCTGATTTTCACATGTGGGAATCGTGCCGGACGATGCTGCTGGTCTTCGGGTTCTCTCAGTATATCTTCCGTTTCCCCCGGCCGCGCCCCTTCCTTTCGGTGCTGCTCTATACTCGCATCGTTTCAGCCAGTGTTTAATACCTAGATGTTGAGTGTTGGCCGAAATGTCTTCACTTCCCTAACGTTTTCGCAGCAAAAAGTATATAATTATTTTGGTTAGTTATCGAACTTAATAAAATATCTTACTAACCAATATTATACAATTTTTGTACATTTTCTAAGAGGATGTTTTAATAATGTTACAAAGGGGGTTATTGCAGCAAACAGCAAAATAAATTGTGTTTGAAATGACATCGATTCGCTGAAAGCTAAGGTAGGTCATGAGAACGTGGGAGATAAAAACAGCAGAACGTATAAAATTCCGTCTATACAGCGTAATTTTCAAATGTGCACCTTGCACCTCTCTATTCCTTCGTTCGTAGCAGTATGGATGACTGCAAATTTCTTAGACGATGTACTTCAAAATTGCGTGTTTAGACATACACGGCTAAATTACTATAAGCTGAAAACAAATACTGCTGTTCATACTGACAACAGTTAGTGGCATTGTTTCTCACAGGTAAACGATTACTCGGGAAAATATTTTGATTCTGACATGCTTGCATGTGGAAACATAATCGTGATCCGAGTCTTGAAAACGCTCTTATAGGACCTTACGAAAATACACAATAATAGACCAGAACTGCAAGTTTTTGTGTATGAAATTTCACCCCAGGCAAGTTTACCCTTGTACGATATTTCAACTGATGGCCATTCGGCCAACTACTAAAACTATTATAGTAGTATTTAAATGTAAATATAATACACGTAAAGAATGCACTGTGGATGTAGCATTTAGCAAAATATTTATCATGTAAGCAATATGTAGGCTTTTTTTATTTCCATTATTTGGGAACCTTAAATATCATTGCAGGGACTATCAAATCCCGGTAATCGACAAAATCTGGCCACGTGATTGATATAACCTGCCCTACTCCAGCGAGTGGATTTTCGTAAGCGCCTTATGGATAGCCGTTCCAGGGAATTGCGTTTCCCTTTTACGGTACTGTATTTAGCGCTGCGACGACCTTCAGTAAGTCCAGACAAGTTGTATCTGTGAGCCCGCCTCGGATAACGTTCTCCGTTCATGTAAATATCCCGTCTGCGTCATCTGCTATGCTTGGTTTGATTCTAGTTTGCGGATAGTGAACCCCTCCAAACAAGGCTATCCTAGTTCGATTCCCGGCGGAGTCGGTCCCCGGATTTTCGCATGTGGGAATCGTGCCGGACGATGCCGTTGGTCGTCTGGTTTTCTCGGGGATCTCCCGTTTCCCCTACCCTTTCATTCCGGCGTCGCTCCATTCTCATCTCATGTCACCCCTTACCAGCGCTGAAGTCCTCGATGTTAAATGCTGACCAATATATCTCTCTCACCAACTGGCTCATTAATCCATATACGATAGAAACCAAACTCACTTTTCGTAGTGCTGTAGTTCAGGTAACGTTATTGTTGTCTGTCTTAACACAGTATTACGAAAGTTCTTTTCTTTTACGTTTACGAAGAACTTTTCCTACAAACGATCTTCGCAACGACACCTCGTAGTGATTCTCCAGAGAAATATTTTGGGGGAAATACTAAGTTTCATTCACACTGTGTGATAACATGTACGATTAACAACTAAACATGCTTACCAACAAATTGAAGACCGTTGAGAGAATAGTGTGAGCTATTTAATTTTTATTTTGTCTTATTGAATATTGCAAATTGCGTAGTTAACCATTTACAATACAAATTCACTAGCTGTCCGGCCGCAGTTTTGCCCACGAGGAATTTTAGAAGGAAAAACTATAGCTAAAGCTTATCGTGTTAATGAGATATTGAGGATATTGCGAAAGCACAAATACGACTTTTCATCACCCAAAGCATGAGGATACCTCATCAGTTTTATGAGATATCGATGGTATCAGGAAACTACACTTCCCCTTTTAACCCCTTTGTGAGTGCCCAGCCGCTAGGAGAAACCACCCTTAAATTTTCATACTTAAATAGAAACAGAACTCTTATATGCTCGTATATAATAAAACAGCAGTTCCCAGTCCCCTTGTTTTGCACGAGATTCGAACCCAATAACCGTTATTTGTTTTCGTCTTCAGGCACTCTGAAAGTCTTGTCCATGATATTCCACGAAATCAGTCACGTCCATTGCAAGAACTTTTCAAACAAATTAACTAGATTGTAAGTGCCATGGAGTCGTAGTAATATTTACAAACGTTGGGTTGGGGTGAGCGTTCTAAGTTGTGAGATAAAACTGCTATCTGCTTATGACAAAGAAATTGTTTCGTGACATGACATTGTAGTCCAATAGTAAACATTTTAGAAAATGGATATATTTAATTAAAAATGTGTTCACACACAGTCATAGCTTATGCTCTATGTTATAAACAAAGTACATGATAGCTCATGTTATGTTAATTTTCAAATCGCATTGCAATGCTATGTTTACCGGTACAAACTGTATCACAACGAAGCTGTGGTCGGAACAAATCCATAATGTTTGCTATCAACTCAAAGTAATGTTGATACTACGGTCGCAGATCATTTTAATATTTGCTGTGCATGCCCTTAGCAATGATGATGACCTCGAGACTGCGGGAATGTAGAAGTGCGTGCTCAGAAAATTTTAACTTGCCAAAATTAGTACTGTATTTGTAGAGTATGCTTGAAGGGCGTTGGTCCTTTACTTATTTGCGTAGATACTCCCATTATTCTGTATGGGATTGACACCAGGGCTCTGTGGTGAAGATACAAATCTTCGTGGAACAATATACAGTAACCACTTCTTATTTAGTATGCTGAAGGTATTTTGTTCTCATGACAGTATGCTTAAGGTCTTTTGTCTTTTTAGCACAAACCTTGCAACATCTGCTTCTGCACGCTGTTAGAGGCGCAACACACAAATATACTTGCTGACATCATGTACCTTCAATGAATGCAAAATTTCCAACACGATGACCAATAGATTACCTTCTCTGTGTTTGTAGATTTGAGTAGCTATTCCAATTCCGTTTGTCCTTCGTCACTTCCATCGTTTGCCATCTGAACCTAGTATGTTACATTTTGACTCGTCGGAAAGAATAACAGCATCCCAAAATGTGGCAGGCAAGTGGACAAATGAGTATCGTGTAGGGAAGTGATCCAAAGGCACACGACATCACATCCCGATTCCGTAAACGTTATTATGGTATTCATTCTTGCTTCGAGAATGAACGGGTACTACCTGGGTGTCCTACCGTGGATATTGACATTGTGTAATATAGTTTGAGGACTTGACAGTATGTGTAGATGTTGATGCGTTATCTTCTGCCAGGTATGTGCTGCACTTCGGAATGATTTTTACGTGCTACGTGAGCACTTTTCGCCGTCCGGATCGTCGTTCAAAAACAGAGGGTTTTGGCAATTTCACGATACTTCTTACCTGAGTGTAGAGAGAAACTACTTCGCGTTGCGTCACGGACGAGTCACGTTTCTTGTACTCTATTCTGACCACTACCTCTCACTATTACACAACAGTCTGACAATTGAACTGATGCTCGGGGAAACCATCTCGTTGAAGCTGGCTGTGAATAACACTGGTGAATAACACTGGCATTACAAGATCAAACACGGCTACACCTCGCTTAAAGACTTTTTTTAAACAATGACAACTACGCCTTCCCCTGAGTGTTCGTTTTCATGCTGTTGTATTTTTAAATTGAAAATCGGGACATTCTAATCTGCCTCCGAACTCTGAATACTAGTTTGCTGTTTGTATACACTGGGTGGGTCTAAACACATTGTTGTATGAATACGTATTCTACCAACTGTAATAATTCATAACCACAGTCATAATATGTAAATAGTACTCTAATATGTATAAGGAACGGCGTCTTAATGTTCGGCATTACCGTATTAAGTAATTATATTTCTGGTTATTTTTTAAAGTCTAAGAAAAATCTGAAATTTGCTATTGTAACGTACATTCTGTTGATCCTGCGCTTGAGTAGAGGCATGGGAATCGAACGTTATTACGGTCGCAATCAGTCCAGCGATTTGGTATTTATAATTTGTTGGGCTGGCTGCGGCCTAATTATTCCTTACAATTTAAATTCCCATTTCTATATTGTAGTGCAAGATATAACAGCTCCTCTATAATTATATTTCTCATTTTTCTTCTCAGGATTTCAAAGGCGGGAATGATGCAGAGCCTAAGGGTCCCGCCTACCTTGTTTCGCGCATTGGAGACTCGGAAGTGAAGCTATGACGACCGTAACACACGAATCAAATGTCTCGTGGACACTGCGTAGTTAAGTACTGAACTAGCGTGCAAGCCTTCCTCTTAACCTTTTGCATTATGGAACGTAAAGTGGTGACCATTTAGCCTGATTGGATGAAACTCTGTAGAAAGTTTAAAACACTATCCAATCTTAGTTTCGCCTTATTCCTCTGTTTAGAGCATTTTGAAGTACGGCAGTCTGAAATTGTCGTTTCTACTTAATTTTGTGGGCTAGTGTTACGTACTAATAGCCATGACATTCCGTACTCTTCTGAAGCGTGTTTTTCGTACATTATGTTTATGTGGAATAGTTGAGTAAGTACGTACTTCCCAACACTTAAACGCACATTTAATCTTCAGAAACTAATAATTAAAAACATTACTACTTCTCGATACATCAACTTCAGAGATGAATCTTCCAAACAAACGCTATACTACGAAAAGTTTCGACAAGGATGCGTCGATATAAGAAACTTCGATATTTTTAATTTTTATTTAGAACACCTGATATAGTAAGTATAATTTAAAATTATATATTTCACAAAAAATTACGACCAAGTTTTTTATTATACCGGTCGCAATATTTCTTGGGACATTTTCGGTAGACTATATTTTTTGTGAAAGCTATTTTTTTAAACATATTTTTTGGTATAATTAATTCGTACGCCCAGTTTACATTTAGATAGACTCCTTGGCTGCGAGCTGGGTAGGCAGAGCCTTTAACGGTTTCGCCGGCCATTTTTTGTTTTAACGTTAGTAAAATATGACAATTCTGAATACACTTCAAACTTGTACTGTAAATTGCACAATAATTATTTATGTCAAATATTTTAACACGAGTACAAAAACTTTGTTTTCGGATGCATTCAGAGTTACAAATTTCTTTTTGATGTATATTAAAGAAATATTATATTTACATAAACGTTAGTTCTTAGTCCTTCTTTATATGAGCCGAATATATATGATCACAAATTTACAAAATAAGGGTACACGTAAATATATTATAAAGTAAACAACCACAGAACTGTATTCATCTCTACTGTCCGGATTTCTGAAGAAGGAAAGGAAGATAGCATACGGAAAATAAAGATATGTTGCGTTCTCTTTTAATGTATATGTTGGCAACACTAGCCCTGGTTTACAGCATTTCTCTTACCTCCGCGGTTGTACGTCAGTGCAACGCTGAGTTTGGTATGAACGTCTCTCAAATACGAATTGTTTAGTTAAGTTTAGCCGCTGTTTATTTTTTGCGAACACGACTCGTACTTGTTATATATACGCACCCAACAGTATAACAAAAACGTGTATTTATTGCAATTTTCTATTTGGCCACTTTACAATGGCGACTGTGCTGGAAAGTAGTTCCCGTGTGGTTTAATAATTAGTATATGAATCACATTAATTTTGTCTCGTAGACCATTGACGGTAGCTAGCACAAATAATAATGTACGATCACATAGTGCTTTGACAGTCGAAATTTTTATTACTGACTAGTACCTGAGATATCCGTTACACAATATCTGTAAATTTTGGTTTTACATTGTGACTTGCATACGATAATGTTATAGTCTGTTCAATATCAACTGACCACTCGGCAAGATTTGTAATTATTTAAAAATATGTTTTATTTGGCCAATATATGTTAACTTTTGAGAGTACTGAAACGTTTACACTGGTTTTTAGTTACATGAAAGTTTTCATATTAAAAATAGTAAAGATGGCTGCGAAACGGCCGAAAGAAAACTTTATGCAGTGCTCACTTTATCGTGAACGGTCTATAACAGTAATCGCCTACAAATAGCTGGCAAAATTTACTGAGTACAGTATATATGAAACAGTGTACACCTGATTCCCGCGCAAAGCTTGCGACAGTTTTTGCTGTCGCAAAGTATATTGCCTTAACTCGAAATGTCGTAAACCATGTTAGCGTTTCCTCGTGTATCGGTCTTAATAGGCCCTAGTTACAATACGTATCAGAAATGGTAATCAAAAACTGTAATATAAATATGCCTATTGAAAGCAAGATGCAGACACATGTTTATGTGGACATTTTCCATTATTTATTTTTGTCCACGAGTACATCGGGTCCCCCATGTTACCCGCAGGCCTGTGAGTGTCAGAATACCATGTGTTGCGACTTCGCTGACGCCCTTGTAAAATAGAAAGTCGTGACTAACCGCCGTGCGAGCTATGCGGCGGCTTATATGCACTTTATAGGAATGTTGCCCGGCTTAGTGCAGGGTTTTACTCGTAACTATTTTTTTTTCTGTATATTCGACAGTTTACGGTTTGCCCCTGAAGGTTTGTTATGACACTCCCCTGAAGGTTTGTTATGACACTCCAACAACTTCAGTTGACAGCAAGTGTGAAAAATTCCTCACCTTATTTAACGTCATGGTATTTGTTTTACGTTTAAATAATGGCTGCTAGTTGTTTAAATACACTTAGACTGCGCATGTTTAAACCTATTCCAATAGGCCTATGCCATTTACCAGACGCTCTGTAGTATAGGTTTAGTATTATATAAATACGTTCAAATATTATGGTCAGATTTATACGCTATTTGTCTGCTCGATTAGTGTCGAGAGATCGGTGAGTGCGTTTGTGAGGATGAAGTGAGATCGACAGCTGAATGAAGGATGGATGAAACGGTAGTATACCGAGAAAACCTGCTGGTCAGGGCCATTGCCTTTAACAAAAATTTTAATAATACATTGTTTTGACCTCAACAGGTACTCTAATTTTCTCATAGCTATCCCATTGTTTTTGTACCCAAAGTATCGCTAATTTCATATAAAATAAGTCGAATTTTTTTTTCGGGTAAACTGAATTATTTTACCAAAAGTCTATTATATTTGTGCACTGTGAGTACACACAGCCTTAAATTTTTTTCTCGAAGATTCATTTAAAAATAATTTTGAGTTCTTTGCATTAAAGTGGATAAAACTTCTTACGGCTCGTTTCTCACAAGTGAAAATCAGCAACGACCCCGCCGGGGATTGAACCCGATATTCGTCACGGAGAGCGAGTTGTCTGTCCACTTCACCATCGCGGCTCCATCTAGTCGCTAGAGATTCTGTTAGTGAGCTTGTGAGGAGAAGGGCTGTTGCATTCTCAAACTCGGGAGAGGGTTCCGTATCCCATTAAAAATGTCATCACAGTTTGCCCGTAAATACATCGTTCGGCTAATAGAATTCCCTTAGTTCGGCTCGCAGTTTGCTCTGCTATGCTTCGTTGTGTGGGCGAGCTCGTTTATGATTTCAAGGGTTCGATACTCTCAGGGATTGTTTTAGTTTACAAAGTAAGTCATGCTTTAGCCATTCCTCCTTTTTCCGTTTCCCTTCCTTTCTTATTCCGTGCGTTGTTCCTTACCGCACTTTTATCAGGGAAAATCCAGCTATATAAAGTATCGTAAAAAGACGAATGAAACTGTTTCTGTGTTTGGTTGGCTGACTTGTAACATCTTTGTAACTATTTATAATATTACGCTAACTTTGAGTCCGGCGCCTGCATATTTTTTCTTATCCTGGAAATAAGTGGCTGTATTAAATTAATAAAATTTGCCTGTCTAATATTGTGGACTCTTTTTGCTGTGCTTTGCGAACACTAATTTAACGTATTTTTTTACTTCTATGTACTAGGTTTTAAATTTGTGACAGGCCCATATGGTCGCCACCCCGATTTAGTATATTCAATAGTCATAAGTGTCAACCATCATAAATTAATGTGCAATAATAACTATGTCTTGCGACCATTCATTCTCCTCGTCATTGTATCACGATCACATTGCAATAGTTCTCATCGAAATACCATTACTACACCAAGTTTTATGTTAAAAATAAGAAATTG
>PNEQ01103420.1:0-15171 GCA_003012365.1 Medauroidea extradentata | reverse complement strand
TAAGCCAAAGACTGTGCCCTGTGGTAATTCTAATTCACCACCTTCTTCCTTGTGTACTCCTACTACAGTTCCTGGCAGTGATGTGATAGGTGAAAAGTCTGCGGTGGAATGTGCAACTGTAAGTAAAATGCAATCTTCTGGGATGAATACCTTTGTTTTAAATGAAGATGTGACAAGGGCTGAAGTAATGTGGTGCATGCAAACTATTGTGTCTTTTAAGTCTTTCTGCTGTGCAGCAAGTGATGTGACTGTGATGCAGATGATGTTTCCTGATTCATCAATTGCCAAAAAAATGCAGCTGCAAAGAACGAAAATAGGGTATATGATACTGTATGGTATTGCTCCTTACTTTCATAATGAATTGGTGAAAGACCTAACCCAGTGTTCTGAAATAGTTGTGGGGTTCGATGACTTCTCAACTTGGACAAATGGACATAATGGTGAGATTTTGGAGTGAACAGAGCTGCCAGGTTACAAGTAGGTATTTCAGCTCAGCATTTTTGAATCATGCTACAGCTGAAGATCTGCTGAAAATATTCACAGAGACACTGTCTGAAATAGATTTATGCAAAATTCTGCAAACCTCAATGGATGGTCCCAGTGTAAATTTAAAGTTCCACCGTGATCTCTGTGCAGCATTACCATCAGATTCAGAGGCTCGTCAGCTGCTTGACATTGGTACCTGTGTTCTTCACAGTATTCATGGAGCTTTGAAAACTGGTATTGAAGCCACTAACTGGGACATAGTTGATTTCTTGCGGTCGCTGTATACACTTTTCAGGGATGTGCCAGCCCGACGAGGGGATTTCACTCATTACTCAGGTTCAAAGATTTGTTGATCCTATAGTACGAAGTTATATTTTACAATTTCATTTCATACTAAAACAATGTCAGCCTGTATTTTTTGTTCGTAAATGTTCTACAAATAAATATCACATGTAAATTTTGCGAAATGTTGTTAGTCAGGGAAAATTTTTTTCATGGTCAGGGAAAACCTGGAAAAGTCAGGGAATTTGATTTCAACATTTCTGTGGCCACCCTGCAAGAGTGAAGACAGCTGTGCACTCACGGGAGTAATTGTGTGCATAACTAATTGTGTGTGAAAGTTATAGTTGATTATTGTTTTGCGTTTTTGTAAGTTTTGTGAGCTAGTAAATCAATAACTTAATGCCACTCTTTTATTTCTAGCGATAAGACCTCTATCCCAAAAGAACTCATGGGAATTGCCCCCATGAAAAGTTTGTGCTCAAACTTGTAACAATATATTTTGAAACTACTTTTGTATTAGCCATTTCAGTGTTACAAAAAAAAAAAGAATTTAAATAATTTCAAGACGTAGGCCTATTGGGTTGTTGATTTTCAGATTGTTAAAACGCTTACTCAAAATATTTTGCAATGTGACTCCTTATGGAAAATTATAATTAAAGTAGAACGAAATACCACGGGACCCGAAAATGTTTACTCTAAATCAATGTTTTGTTAAATCCAACTTTAAATCCCCCCCGCACCAAAAAAATTTAAATCCTCGGCAATTTTTCGTCAGAAATGGAGGTAATTATTAGAAAGTATGATAGCCGACAACAACATACTGCACTTACCATCAATAGGTAAGCCGTGGCCGTAAAATAAAAAAAAATAAGGAAAAAAATTTAAAAAACTGCCAGTGGAACATTTGTCAAGCAGAGCGCGCGCCCGGTGAATTAGGCCGCCCGCTCGTGCGCATCAACACGTGAGAAGTGATAATAAACACCGCCGAGTCGTCTTTCTTTCCGTTTCTCTCCCGCGCCACCAAGAAATTTTAGGAAATTTCCATTTTAAAAAAAGCCATGAAAACTGATGTAAAAGTTTGCGAGATAACGGTAAATTAATAAATACGCTTAGCGGCGGCCATTGTAACTTACAGGTCACCGTGCTCGTGAAGCAAACTGGTTGCTGCCCGCCTAAAAATATTTTGCACTCTAGCATTTTTTAGTATCGGCGAAACATATTATTTACGTTAATTAATTCGTTGTAAAAATTTTGCATAAATAACATAATAACGTATTTCTTTTTATTGATACAATGGTTTTATCACGGGACATGTCAGAAAATAATTACGCTGGACACCACTGAATTCTATCGGCAAAAGAATTAGGCTGTAAAGCACGCTGCACGGTAGCGCATTCTGATGGAGATGTGGACTACCTGTGTATTAGTACCCATGCTCTCTGCTGCGGCGCTGTGTGGACTGGGTATCTAGATGCTCATTCACGCACCAGCCGCCCGGATGAGGATCTAGGCACACATTTGTTACGCAACACAGCGTCGCTCGCTCGGCCGGTTTTGCAAGGCCGCGCGCGCTCAGCTCAAAATCGCTCCCGCAGCAGAAGTTTTCCACTAATTATTAATCAAAAAACCTAACCTCAAAAGAAACATCATTAACATATTTTCTTGTACAAACTATTGCAAAGTGGCTGAGACTTATAGGCGATAAATTGTAAATTTATTAACAGATGAATTTTAATGATTTTTTTTTTGTTTCTTGACGGATGGTTTAACACTATCTGCGGAGAAAAATGATTATACTGCGGCCAGTAAATGTATTTTTAACAGACTTACGCTACACTTTATATTTTATTTTATCAAAGTTACTAAGTTATTTCATACGTTTTTAGTTATTTTTTCATAGTTCCGAAAAATCCTTTTGTTAAATCGCTGTTTTCGTTATTCCGGAGTTCTTTGAATCGGGGCTCTACTGTATGTACCTCAAATTGTAAGGAAGATAGCCACTCCTTGAAATATCAGTTTTGCCTTTAAATAAACATTACTGTTTACTTTTTTTTTTTTTTCCAGAAGGAGTACAATAAAATATTTTGTGGTGTCAGTGGCGAAAGTAAAACAATGAGGAAAGTGGTTTGCAAGATAGATGGTGCACAATAAAACGAAGTATGACAAAATAGCACAGATGTTTCACATTTCAGACGTAGCTAAACTAATCTTACGTCTGGCGTTGCGTGAACTACAGTATCAAATGAAGATGCAGTAACGAAACAACTTTTGAGTGAGGATTTACTATATGGGTTCATGAATATTGTGTCTCACAACACTTTAGTCCTCCAGGACCGACATGGATAGAGGTTTCCTGACCCACTACAGTTACTAAGATCTTCTGCTGCATCACTGTCACTTATTCTGAAGAGCTAACACTGTTTTAAAATGAATTTAACTCAGAGGTGTTCTTCCAGAAATGAAACTTGAATTTCAAAAATGTTCCCGGTTTATTTAAACTTCATTTACATTACCAGGCACAATATTTTCATTCTATTACAGTGAACCTGGTTTACTGGAAATAGTCAATATCAATATGCAGCACAAGTTCACAAGGATTTAAAGTTTGAAAGGAAAAATGGCACACATTGTATGTTCATGTGCTGCGTTAATTTAAGAGAGGGACTTGCATCTAATAGCCTATGCGCATGTGCAGAAAATGATTTTGTGAAGAGTCCAGAAAATGTCAGAAAAAAAATATTACAAAAGATATGGTCTCAGTGCTGCCCATACATGTTACATTGGCACTCCCGATACTATTTCATAACTTTGGGCTATAGCCCCATGACGTTACTATCATCTTCATCTTATTCTTTTGAAGTCATAATAAATTTGGGCAGCAGCCCTGCAACATGACCGTCCAGTTCTGTGTCTTGTTTGTTCTAACCTAGCTGAGGCAAAACTCTGTAGAAGGGGTGACATACATCACATGCTGCATTCGCGTTGGCTGTGCTAACGTCACGTGATTCCAATAACACACACCTCTAGAGCCTAATTGAAAAATACTGCACAGTAACCCCGAAATGATGCAAAATCTAACTGGAAAAAAACCAGAACATACAACAAAACTAATGATCTCCGCACACTGCAAACTTGCCATAATATTAATTACACCCTAACTAATTTCTAGGCTTTTCTGAACCACTACGCTTTATCTCGTGACTGTGTTTTTCTCCCTTCCCTTTCAGAAATCGATACCCACGAAAGAAAATATTATTTACCTAAAAAATATTACCAAAATGCATATTAATTTCAAGAAGTGTCTTACCTTTCATAGTAAAATATCAAATAAATCTGTAATTTTGCAGTGCCACAAAAATATGTATTAACTTGGTGCATAGAAAGGCCAGTGGATAAATGGGCCAGCAAATATAATTTACATTATTTTATTGCTGTAAATGTAGTAAGTACTCTTTAATGTTTGTACACTTTAATGTAGTGTACCCTTTAATGTTTGTCTACACACAATTGTTTAATTATTTTCTTGTCTGCATATTTTTTGTTAACCTGAAAATGCTAGACGTGAAACGTAACTTCGTGTGTGTCAAGTCTCAGTTGTGTTGAAAACTGTGTCGTGCAATGAGAAGTTTTAGCAAATACACTTGAAAGTAGTCAAAGAAATATTTTAGCTCCTAATTATTTGAAGGAAATTCCAGACGATGTTCAATAAGTTCTAAAAATGAATGGACCAATTGTTTTGACAAGCAGAAATGTATTCGGAAGTCTGTATGATATTCGTCAAAATAATGATTTCTTTCTCAAATCTGATGAGGCCGATACACAGGATTGTCTTCAAATACCAAATTACGAAGTGTTTGCATAATTTTATCTTCAAGTTTCCCATCCAAAATCGAGCGGTTGAAATTTAATCTCACTTATGACGAGAAAATGGAGGTTAACTGTTTGGCGAAACCCAAAACACGTATAATCGAGATTAAGTGCCGATTAATCAAGATTAAATCTCTTAAACTTGGTTGGTGAAACCGGTCCTTAAGCTTTTTAATGTTATTACATATTATCTACCATTATATTACACATTTATAATCTACCAGTTTGAATTTTTGTATTAAAATGTCTGTGCTTTTACATTAGAATTTAAAATTGCTATGTTAGAGTGTGACATTAGAGGAAAACCTCAGAAATAAAATCCTGCGTATGTCATTGTCAAAATAATATTTGTTACTCTCCATATCAGCACATTTCTCTTCAGAAATGTGACCCAATTTATGAAAATATGAAATTAGAAAAACTTATTATCTTTCATGTATTTATTTAGCATCTTAGTTAATCCCGTAAATGCCATTTGGTTAAACAGTTAAATATTATAGACAAAGCGTATGATATGACACTGCTTTATTAGATGTCATTCATAGTTTAATGTATAGTGTAATAGTATTACAGTGAGCTAAAGATTTTAATGAATATTTATTCTTAATTGGACATTGCAAGATGATGAATGTTGATTAAGTGGAATGGTTTATTGTTTATTTAATTGTTTTTTATCGTTAAATTTTAGCCCCTATTTAATATGCTAATCAACTAATTATTTGTTTGCTATTTTTAAGTTTTTAGTAATCTTAGCTATTACTATCTCTCTAACCAGGTTTATTTACATTTTCTGTCATTTTATTGTGCTGGTTTTATTGGTAAACGGAGTAATGGAACAACTGTACATGCTATGCAATATTTGCTTTCTCCAAGCTTTGAGGTTTGACACGTCATAGTCCTTGCGGGCTCTTTGTAATTAGCGCATTGAAGCATTTATCCTTCTTGCTCCCTGAACTCTCTTTAAGATGAAGACGTATGGCAGATCTCATGGAAGGCCAGGGATCGTATCTGCTGCCGTCCTAAGTATTATTACACCAAAGGGAGGGTGTATAGTCTAGGATGAAGTAAATGCTGCCATTTGAGAAGAGGCATTATATTTTTTTCTGTTACCAGATAATTAATTAATTAGTGAGCCTCAAGACATTGTGGGAAAATTCGTAAGTTGTCTGAACATTTTACAAACTGTATTTTATTAACATTTTCCAGTATCAACTAACTTATTCTTTACTTTGAAATGTGCCTAACTGAACCTTTTATGCAATGACTTAGAATTTTAATACCTAATGTTACGTGTGTTGCTGTGCCGCGTCTAGCCATCTTGAACACGTACTTATTTTTGCCAGTTTCAGTTAATTCATACCCAGAGGTATGGGTATTTAATATCGTATACTTTACCAACATACTGAGTTTTGCTGAGGCTTTAATATTTTACATTAACTTCAACAAGTGAGAATATTCCACAAACCATAAGGATGCTATTGAATATTGCCGAAATATGTCTATGCTTTAGGGTGAGAGAGTAGTGTGCATTTTTAGTATGTACGTGTGTAGGAATTGTATCTGGACACTTTATTTTTGTTTCATCTCAAGCAAACTCTGAAAATAAATATTTCAGATTTATCCTCTAGTGTTTGTATATATTGCTACTATGCTTTTTAACATAAGTGTAATATATTTTCCTTCTTCAACCACACTGCAATACCATTTTAATCTAGCAATATCTACAACCATACCATTGGGCCTACGCGTATTCTGTTCACTCACCTTCACTGCTTCAAAAATTATTTTATATTTAACATATTTTCAGGATTTGAAGAGATATACTGTGTACTACAGTTTTTGAAAGTGAAAGACAGAGAGGGACCTGTACAAACACGAGATATACTTTATCTGTACCAAGGTATTAAATTCTTAACTACTCTAGACATAACATGTGCCTACTGGCAAGTACCACTAGAAAACGACTCACAACAATATATAGCATTTTTATTTAGGAACCAACAGTTTGTCTTTGAAGTGATGCCATTCGGCCTATGCAGTGCTGTCGTAGAGTTTACTAGGTATTTAAGCAAAACTCTAGGTGAAGAGTGTAAGTCTTTTGCAAGGGCCTATGTCAATGATGTTTTAGTAACTTCCACATGTTTCAAAGATCATTTACATGTAGTTATTACTAAATTGAAACTGGCTGGCATGACCATCAAGATAAAAAAAAAATCACAATTTTTTAGGGAAGAAGTTCCTTTTTTATGCCATATTTTAACCTCAGTGGGAATAAGACATCTACTGGTAAGTTGCAAGACATAGTGAATTTTCCTACTCTGCAGAATCATAAACAGTTAAGAGCTTTTCTCGGATTTATAGGGCTCTATAGACATTATTCACATTAAATCATGGCCATAGCAGTACCTTTTGAATCAAGCTCTTGAAGAAAGGAATACCTTGGATTTGGATGGACAACCGAACATGAGATGGCGATGCAACAGCTTAAGGCTATTTTTCTAGGAGACTGTGATCTACCAT
This sequence comes from Medauroidea extradentata, assembly GCA_003012365.1. NCBI lineage: Eukaryota > Metazoa > Arthropoda > Insecta > Phasmatodea > Phasmatidae > Medauroidea > Medauroidea extradentata. The sequence continues at coordinate 8,016 of PNEQ01103420.1, read as the reverse complement.
CCAGTACAAGGTCGAGAATTTCTGCTGTATACGGATGCCTCAGCGTATGCACTGAGATGTAAGCTAGCTCAACTTGACGACACTGGTATGGAGAAAACCGTCGCCATGGCCAGCAGAACTTTGAAAACTGCAGAACGCAACTATACTGTAACAGAAAAGGAAGCATTAGCTATAGTATGAGCACTGCAAATATTCTGAGACTTGTTTTAGGAGAAAAAATCAAGCTCCTGACCGACCATCAAGCTCTCAGACCGTTTAACTCGTTGGCAGTTATTACTACAAGAATATGATGTCAAAGTGACTTATATTAAGGGTAGTGACAACGAAGCAGCTGGATACCTCAGTAGAATACCTGATGAAGAGCCAGCTCATCTGAAATCTCCTCAGAGCACCAGGGAATTTCACGTCTTAAGTATAATCCCAGCCACACTCAAGAATAGCGCGAGTAAAGCAACTGCTATTTGACCTGCCTCTCAAGGAAAGCCAAGATGAATTTTGTAACAATGTCAAATAAGAATTTGCTTCTGCCGTCCCTGCAGATTATTTGCATCAGATATATTTTGTGGATTCAAACCAAGTATAATTTCACCACAGTGATAGTGATAAAAATTTCTGTGAGTACTGGAGACCAGTAATTCCATCCTGCCTAGTTTATGCTATCACTACTGAAATTCATCAGCTGTTATGTCACTAAGGTTCTTCTAAGCTGTATGAGACCCTCAAGCGCATAATTTATTGGCCTAACATGTCCAAGACAGTCAAAGAAGTGACCGCCTCCTGTGACCTCTGTCAGAAGGCAAAACACCCACAAGAAAATGTTCAGAGCGAACTTCAGTCTATCCTACCCTCACAAACGTTACAGCTAGTTTCTGTAGACATATTTGGACAATTGCCCAAGTCCAAAGTAAAATATATTTTTGTGATGGATATTTTTTCAAAATCACTAAACCTTACGCTATTGTACAGGCTAACACCAAAACACTTCTGGTTAAGGTGAAGTCCTTTATGTCAGAAGTAGGAAAGCCTGCATGCCTCATGTCTGATAAAGGGAGCCAGTTTACAAGTGATGTTGGCCACGTGAACTGAAAACCCTGAATGTCAAGCCTACCTCTATATCTGTGCGACACCCCCAAAGTAATCCTGTGGAGCGGGGTATGAAAACTCTCGGTGCAATGCTTCGTATACTCTGCCATGATGCATAACAAAGTTGGAGGGATAAACTACCATTAGTAGAATTTGTGCTAAATCACACAGTACACATGACTACAGGTTTTACCCCACATGAGATCCTAACGAGTCGCTATGCTGAGGCACTGGACTTGTCTACAGTCATACCCAAGTTAACTGCAGAGCTATCTCAAGAAGATCCTTGCAAGATACGACAGGAAGTGCAAGATCTTGTCGCAGCAAGGTTATATACCGTAGCATAAAGTCGACGGAAATATCAGAAAACAAACAAGAACAAATTTAATGTTGGAGATCTAGTTCTGAAGCGAACAATCCTGTAAGTTCCTTCCTTGAAAGACTAACCAAGAAATTGTTCTTGATTTTCGTAGGACCATTCGTCGTAACCGCAGTGATACAACAGAATTGCTACGAATTACAGTACCCTGATGGTAGACCAGCGAGCAAGTATAACATTACTCAGTTGAGACCCTATGTACAATTGAAGGTACAATAGGCACCTACAGTCTGGGATGTGTACTGCAAGATTTGACACCGGTATTATTGTTGGCCGCTAAGTGAATTTTTTTTGCTGAGGTAACAGGATGTTCAAGAGTGTTCAACTTGATTTGTTTACTGTTATTTTTTTTATTTAGTTTACGAGGAGTTGACATAAGATGTTTACCAGAGGTATTCTATGTTGTGGACAGCCTATATTTAAAAGTGCAGCTGAAGAACCACTTCTACATGTAAATAAACCACGTCTAATTTATTTATGCGAGGCCGTATACGATCTTACCTTTGATGTGGACACGCTAACTCAACGTAACAGATTCTTCAGAACACCTTCGCTTAGTCGCCTAGTAAAAATTGCAACTAAATTTACTGTCGAACTTCAAGAGTATGTTAACTAGAGACGCCTTTCTTCGTAGTGTATTATGATTTCCAAAAGTTATGATTGCAAACGCATGTCACGCCAAGAGAGTATAAGAGACACTAAGCTATTCTCTATTAGCTGATTACGATACTATTTGAACCACCCAGTTCTATTAAAATATGTAATGTACCTAATAACACACGTATGTACTGTAAAGCACTACTGTGAATTCCTACGTATTAAACCTTAAGTACTTACCGTTTTGAGACTTACTCAAGGGAGGTATGATCATGTAATTTTCTTTGCTTTATTTGGAATTTTGGATTTTGTTGAACTGATGCTGATCTGATGGAACTTCTTGAGTATGGCCTACATTTAGCTAGAGTATATTCATGATGATTTTTTTTTTAATACTACACAGCACTTTACATGATGCTTTGCCCGTTACTCAACGAATGTAATAAATGAAGTTTGAGCATTGTTGAATTCTGTGAGATTGATGTTAACTGTGATTATAGTTCGTTATTTTGTTTCTTTGTGTATCAGGGGTTTGCGGTAGCATTACCTCCGTAACAGTCGCAACCATTACATGAAGCTATGGTCTTCTGAATTTTTATACTTTTCGCTTGAGTAGGTAGTACTCAGTAGGGATAGTTATATACCTTTCTCACTCTAAAGTGTTGGCATACAGCGGCGATATTTGATATTTGCCGTACAAGACTGCTCCAGCTTCAGAAGAAAATGACGCACAAAAGTTAATTAGTTATGTGAACATTAATGACTAGAAATGCAATATGTTGAAATAATAGTTAACTCAGTTTAAATACCTTACGATAGAGTGACGCCACATCGTACATTATTTGAACATTACAGTCACTTGAATATCAAAGGATGTTTTCTTAAAACACTAGGAGAAACAAACAAGTTTGTGGAGATAGTGGTACATAAGAAACTTGCTGACCAACCTTAATTGCCTGCAGAAGATTGTCGTGGAAAGCAAACTCCCCGAAATAAAATAACAGAAGAAGTGAAACTAATAGTTGCTAATCATCGGTGTTCCATACCAAGCTACGAAAGTCATTACACACAACGAGATTCTAGCAAGAAATGATCTTTGAAAGAACTGTGCAATGGGAGTGCATGACTGGATTCAGTTTCTTGGACGTACTCCATTGCAAATTGAATGACTGTCAAAGAAAACTAAACAAAATAAAAGCAAAACCATAAAATAAGCAGAGTATGCTTTAGTCAGTCAGACTAAAGCATACTCTGCTTATTTTATGGTTTTGCTTTGATTTTGTTTAGTTTTCTTTGACAGTCATTCAATTTGCAATGGAGTACGTCCAAGAAACTGAATCCAGTCTAGCAAGAAATATCTGCCACATCACTGGACCTTGGCTGCACTTTACGAAGACTACAAGAAAAACAATCCAGAGATTCTAGTCAACAGGAAGTATTATGAAACACAGTTTCACAATTTGAATCTGTTGATAAAAAGACCAAATAAAGATACTTGTCAGAAGTGTGACCGACTGAACACATTAATATAATATTCAGAAGACAAAACCACCCTGAAGCAAGAACTTGAAGAAGATCACAGAGAAGCTGACTCGGCTTACAAAGCCAAAGACAGAGATAAGCAAATATCAAAAGGTAATCCTACACTAAAAAATTAAATCTTTTAATAATCAGCAATGTCTTCAGACACCTGTAGTGATTACATCCATTGCATTCTACAAGCATCAGTTGTGGCCTTTTAATTTCACTGTCTATGATTGTGATGAACGCCAGGCTCACTGTTTCGTATGGGATGAACCAATTGCTGGAAGGGGTGCCATTGAAGTCAGCTCTTGTCTCTACAAATATCTTCTCAATTTGGAGCCATGCATTTCTTAATAACCATGTACTCTGATACACGTGGGGGCCAGAACAAGAACAGTCATATGTCTGCAATGTGTTTGGTGGCCTTGCAGAACTCCACAACTTTAAAGACCATGGACCACAAATTTCTCATCCCGGGACATACCCACATGGAAAGTGACACTGACAACAGTATCATCGAGAAAAAAATGGGCGTAATTTGTCATTCCCATTCAGCACCCACATTATTGGGCCCAACTCATTCGTCAGTGTGAAAGTAAGAAGCCAATGATAGTTTCTGAGCTCACTTCTGAGTAGTTTCTCGACTTGAAGACTACACTCCAGCTGCGAAAATAAGATGTAGAAGGAAATAAAATGAACTGGCGTGAAGTGAAGTGGCTGCATTATGAGAAGAATGTAGCAAGCCTATTTTTCAAGACTTCTTTGGATGAAGATGCCACTTTTTGAGAAGTTTCTTTGCTATGGAGAGGGAGAGCAAGACCTAACCTGACACTACACAAGCGGTATGATGGGCCGCAGAGTATTTCAGCTGCAAAGAAGAGAGACCTTCTTGATTTTTGCCCTTCATCAATCCAGCATTTCATAATTTCTATCAGTCATTAAATACGAACAACAACCCTGATATCTATCCTGATTCAATCGAGGAGGAGAATGTCGTGTGAGATTGTGCAAATCAGAAGAAAACTGTGTGTTACTTCACTGAGAACTTGTTAACCTCTGATGTCTTTTTATTTGCCTATTTGTATTACTACTTCATTAAGTGATGTGGAACTTGTTGACCTCTAATGCTTTTTCGTTTGCAAATTTGTATTATTTGCCTAGGTGGAACGTTTTGGCATCTAAGGTCTTATCATTTGCATATTTGTTTGATTGTTTGATACAACAGGTAGATAATAGTGAAAACCATTATTAGGTGATTGAATAGTGTATGTAGTATTTTTAATAATGAATATATGGTATTATTTCTTGGATAATTCAACTATTGGACACTCAATCATCTTTACTCAAAAAGGCGTAAGTCAAATTATTAACTGCACTAAAGGGGATATGTCAAGTGTGTTTACACATTACCACCTTTAACAATACATTATTAATGTTAGAAATAATGTTGAAAAGTACATATGTCGTACTTTACACTACATTTCTAATGTAGAAAATTCAGTAATAAACCCCACAGATATATTTATTGATCCTGCATACTTAAGAGAACTTTAAATGTTAAATATCTCAATTTGAATAATTTTGACTTATGCCCTTTATCCTGCGCACCCACGAAAGATAATGTATGTACATAGCAAACCTGCTACTAAAAATTACAAACATTTTAATAGTCTTTGTCGACATCTGTATGGTACAACACTTGTAGGTTATTTGCTGATATAAACATTAATAATATTTTTGAAAGTTTTTTTACATGTGAACACTGGTTTCTTAGGATATATTTAGTAGAGAATGATTTTTTACTATGGGTTTTGTGCTAAATATTCAAGACAAGAATATTTATTTAAAATATCGGTATGTGATTCTACCTCACATCACCTTCATTTGGTTAAGTTATACGAACACGTTAAAATTGCACATAAAACACACGTACACTAATATAATATTGTGCTAATAAGTACATAAATGTGCATTAGTTAAAATATTTGGTTTTTGTCTTCAATAATATTCAATACAAATTCTATTACTAATTATTTCAGTATTAGCGATCAATATGGGAAAGATAAAGGTTATGGCTGTATTTTCAAGTTATAGGTTATGGTATGTGTAACTTTTTTGATGTAATGTCTTTCCATTGATGTGTCGTTCTGATGAGGTGAAAAATGCTCGCCGGCTGGTGTTATACACTTCACTGGGGGTGTTCTGCATTCACAAATTTTCAAGTGTTTTTTAAGATTGTAGTTGTTGTGCTTAGCTTAACTTCCATACTATTTATGAAGTATTAATGTTTAATACCACAGGTAGTTGTGGGAATAATTAGGAAGCTTTAGTAACACAAAAGAGTTTGTTTTTTATGGCCGTTCTTGTTGTTGTGTGTGGTTTGCAGACCAAAGGCTAGACTTATGCAAAGCTAGTCCAGAAGACCAGGAGCCAGTAAAAGGACAGATAATAGTTTCATTGCTGTCAAGAGATGGTCACAGTGGTGTGGCTGGTGGAGGCCACAATGCTGTTGTGGACCCTCTTGGGGACCTCAGTTGTCCAGAGGACTTACCAGAGGGCTGGGAGGAACGTAGGAATGCTGCAGGACGGCTTTATTATGTCAACCACCATACACGCACCACCCAGTGGGTCAGGCCAAACAGGTAAAAGAATTGTTGCATTTTAATTGGCAATATGCATGAAAGTGTACTAGATGTGATATAGATACATGTACATTATATTATCTTTTATCTGGACTAGTCGGGACATAGCCAATTCCAGGTGTAAGTATAACCTCAAAAGACAATGTTTACAATAACAACTTGCAGGTTAAAAAGTTGTATTACTATAAGAAAGTAAATAAGTTATTTATACAGTAAACCCTCAATCTAACGACACCATACGGTGCCAGATAATTATGTTGTTAGATCGCCTATGTCTTTAATCCAGAGGTAATTAATTTTGACACCCCCCCAACCCACTCGCTATAAAAAATATTAAATTTTAGAGTTTATTCTTCTAAAAGCTAAACAACAATCATTGACTTAAAATGAACATGTTTTTTATTTAAATTATGTGTAAGTATAATCAAAAGGCGTCTTCCAAATATAATGGTTCTCCATAATCCCAAAATTACACTTCCCTAGTTTCCCCAAAAATATGAAAAGCAACGAGCGCCACAAAGTGTTGCGCAGCGAATAATGCTCATATTAGATCATGTGCAGTGTAAATATTAAGTAAAAATTACTTAAAAAAAATTGTAGACTATTTAAGTCGGAAAATGTATCCAATAAAAACTGAAAACAACTTCATGTCGCAGGCAAAAAAAAATTCTAAACTGCACACAAAGCAACTTTTCACGCCGGAACTCCTTGCTCCGCTGGCCTACAAACTGATTCCGGACACGTAAATACAACCTTTCTTTTTTGTCGTATAACTGAATTAAATAGAAGAAATAGTATAAACACAACTACTCATAGGCACAAGATAAAGCTTCACAGTAGTGAAATCTATATGTTGCGAGCAGTAATAAAATCAAAACCGTTTCAGCACACATGTAGCATACGGGACTAATTGTACTGTATTTGCGTCATAGGCCTTTTTATGCTGCAGTGAATTGCACAGCCGCGTGCCTCATGTTCCAAGTGATCAATAATACAGTGGAAGCTGTTAAGATCAAGCCGAACTCAATTCTAATGCGTACAACCTGCTAGAGAAAAACAAGATGAGATTATCCTGGATTGTTTTCTTTTTTGCTTCTTTTATGGACTGAGTGCCGTGTTGGTCTTTTTTTTACAGCTGTAATGAGGGAAACAAATAAACTTGTCTCTTCATCTCTCAACTCCCTGGGCCTTCACCAGACATTTAAACAAAGATGATGCAGGGAGTGCAGTGAGGAGGGAGCATGGAGAAGTGAAGTGGAGGGGGAAGAGATACAGCGGCTTTAGTCATGTCTCACATGTCTGTGTTGCGTGGGCGGCCTAACTTACCCGTAGCGCGCTTAAACTATATTGCAGCCAAAGTTTCCAACATTTTTTCATAATTTTTTTTTTTTCACAGCTGCATGTCATCAATTTATGATAACTGCAGTATGTTATTGTTTAATGTCTGCAAAATAGTTTTTAAATATATTGTTTTACTACGATCTATTGCATTTTGCTTAGCTTCAACCAATTTTTAAAATATTAATTTTATATTTATCCAGGGTGTAAGGTACTTGGCCTACCCACCCTGTTTATTTTTCCAAATTTCTTGTTGTACGACTTTGTAGTAGTGCTTCTGGCTTAAACATAACGTAAGAATTTAAGACTTAAGGAAACCTAAGAGTACAATTTATTGGTGTAACCGGCGTCAACATAGGCCTAATAGAATCCCGGGGAGTTTCGTGAGCACTAGCTATAAGAAAGATGTAGAGTGTGGAGACCCGGCTACCCGCAGCGACCATCAAGTGGAAA
>PNEQ01103419.1:23207-79583 GCA_003012365.1 Medauroidea extradentata | reverse complement strand
CGTGACGCAACCCGCAGTGCGTGAGTCCCTTAGGCCGATTTAAAAAGAAACTTCTTTGTTATTTTATTTCAATTAAAGCTAGCCGGGCATACTACAACATTACTAAATACGAACCCAATCATCCAGCATTAATCACGTAAGAGACAGAGCAGCGACACATCTTATCATAACCAAACGCGGGTCGCGAGCAACCAACAACTAAAGCGTCGCATCTTCAGATAAACGTAAGTCGTCATCGTCTTCCAGTTAGTAATGTGGTGTTTAAGAGGAGACTCGGCAAGATGTTCTCTGTACAGTCAAGGTTTGCGCGTGTGAGCGTATGTCCGTATATAACTGTTCTGGTAACAAAGTTTCTTTACAGGAAAGGCAAAAACCACTTTGTACATAAGTTATATTGCGTGTCATTAGACAGAAAAAATATTGAAAAAAAAAGGCTAAAAATTGCATTTTTAGGGCATTGGTTCTCGGTCTCCTGAAGGCAAAGGAGAAAAATACTTCCTGGTGTTTGTGGTTCAATTCTTTGACTTTTGACAAATACAGTAAATAGTAACATACTGTTACATCTATAATTTACGTGCTATTGGCAGGGCCGGATTTACCGCTAAGCCCGGGCCTAGGGCGCAACTTTCACAATGGTGCTCTTTTAGCGAGGAGGAGATATGAAGAATTTTCCATCACTGTTTTTAAAAGTGCCTATATGGTGACAAACAAAATAATGGTTTAAATTTTTTCTCTTTATTAATATTTTGTGATCTACGGATTACAGTAATTTTCAAATATTGTTATTATAGTTAAGCTAAATAGTTATTGTTATTTCTATTATTGCTGCTATACAAAGTGACGACAGGGCATAGTAATTTTAAATTATGCGATGTTGTAAATGGGAAAAGGACGCGCGTTGGTAAGGCTAGAAGCATAAATCCGATCCTGGCTATTGGACTACAACGACCGCGATCGGTAGTTGGCGCGTACACACTGGCGAACCGAACGGTTCGTGAACCGCTCGCAACGTGTTCGAGTTAAAATTAGTTTCAACGAACCTCCAACGATCACTGTACAGCCGAACCAATAAAGAGTCTGCAACGAGCGGATGGTGGTCTACAGGTAGCATGGAAGGTTCGCGAGTGCTGCCTATACACACCTACCTGCAGCGAGCGCATACAGACCTGCGCTGAGAATCCTTGTGTTTTCGTCGGGAAAACCAGACTTCGGATCGTCGCGAGCTGTTCGTTCGGCGCTCGTATTTTGCCCGGGACAGCGTACAAACTGGCGAGCATACTGCTCACGAGCGGCTCACCGGTGCGTACGCGCCGTTAGGCCGATTCTTACTCGTTTACCACATGCCTTCATCGCTTCTATGAGCGAGTTCACCTTGAAAACTTCTCTTAAGAGGGCGTGGTACGTAATTACACGCTAAAAACAGTAATCTATAACGGTAGGTTCCTTGAAGCCAAATGGCGAAAATTAAACAATAGCAATCCTAGACAATAGTTTTAGCCAACGTTTTAAACAAAATTGTTTCCAGTGTTACGAACTTCTGAGGCACAATCTCTTACGTCGGAACCTCGTGCATTTAACTGCGGCGCAAGAGATCACGCGTAACGAATTTGTAATTATGGATAAATATTTACTCATGAAGTTGGCAAATACCATTATCTAGGATTGTCATTGTGTATTTTATCCAAATAGGCCTCGAAAAAAGTGTAGAAGTTTATTTTTCAGCTTTTATTTACCTACCACGCACTCTTAAGCTGTATGTTCGGTTCAGCTGGAACGCTGTCACGTGTTTAGTATTCAGCAAGGTCTCTTTACGTACTAAGAACCAAATGCACTACAAAATACGTAAGCCAAAACTCGGTATACACTGGTTTCTGGGCCAAAGTAATGTTAACAAATTTGTTGTTTCTTCGTCTACGTAAGGATAAGGTAGGCACGCTAGTCTGATATGGTTGAAGGGTTCACTCGCTATCAGGGCAAACGCCGCCAAAGACATTGCTGAAAACCTTGAACAGAAAAAAACACCATGTCCAGAATTTTTTTTTCAGCCGTGCACTTCGTTTGGTTTTGAAAATGTTTCCTACGAAGCATATGCTGTATGTACATAAAGAGATCCCTGGTTTTGAAATTAAGTGTACTCGAAAAATATTTTTTGTATTTTAATGTTTGTGAGTTTTAAAGGGTATTTATTTCTTTACTGATATGTGTCAAGGTAAGTCGTCCGTGACAGGTTGCAGTCAGTTGTGAAGAAGAGTTTGAGAAAGACAGAGCTAGAGGAGGAATTCATGATGCAACCTCAAACACACGAGCATCCGTTTGATAAACGATAGGACGAATATTTGCGTTGGTGTTACTTGGTCTCGTGAATATTATCAGAATTAAGTTTGGCTCCATACATCAGGTCTAATTGGAGGAAAGGCGGCCAAAGGATGTGGAATTCTGTGAGAAAGTCTTGGAAAAGACAGTTTCACATATAGCGTAGAGTAGGAAAGGACGATCCGGAATTAAGGTGCTTATAAACTATGAATAATTAAGAAGACGGATGTAGATAAAATACCGAAATGCCACTTAGTGCAGTATTTTTAAGCTGTTATTACTCGACACTTGCTTCCGTACTTGATCTGGGAAAACCAACGGTTTGGCCTTGCCCACGAGTTGGTATACTATCCACGATGCATGGTAACTCGCATGGAAGATTCCTATTACGTTGCGGCAATTGACGTACTGGCGTGAAGTAGCCCACATCCGTACGTTGGATGTGCAGATGAGCGCATAATGAATTTTTTTTTTATTTTGCAATTGTGACAAACTGCAGGAGACATCTTAGAGGATAAGGAACAAAATTATAATGCGGATACGACTTGGAATGCACGAGTTAAGCCACTTTGCACCGACATGTTTCAGTGCCGTACATACTAATGTACAGCTCAACTTCGTGGCAGTTGGCAGCCAGTCTTATTGCAGAGGAATCGCTCATTATTTGATCGCTAGAGGACGGTTCTTTTAAACGACGGTGGTGTTCTCATAACCGGTAAATTGAAGCGTCTTCTTCACTGTCGCCCTGGAGTAGGCGTGTGTAGTGTACGGATTGTAATGCAGCTTACATTTTTACAAAAACAATAGTTACGCGATTATTTGTTTGAAAATATTTGCGCAATGTAATAATAGTAATTGCTTAATTGGCGAACATGTGAAGTATTCACAACCGATTATCTCGGAAAGAGTTCAGAAACACGCAACAAGTAGACAGAACCTTTTTGTCTGTGTAATTTTGTAAGATTCAGATTTATAATTTCAACAAGCGCTTTTTGAGCTACTACCAACAGTTTTCAAAATCTTTACGGGGGAAAAAAAACATGTTTTTCTATATTGTAACTGAAGCTCGTCTCTGATGCATTGGGACTTTTGTTTTACAATTTATACTCAAAAGAAAATATGATTGCATTTTGTCAAAACATAAATTTAAGGAATTCTTTAAAGACATTAAACTGCCGGCGTAATTTCAAGATTAGCATCAGGAAATGCATATCGGAATCATAAAAGGATGGAAATTTAGTTTCCCGTTCTTTTGTCTTCATTAGGACAGGCATAAAAATCTTCAGAAACAAGCATTTTGTTAAAAATTACTTAGTTCTTATCACAGCTAGTTTTTATCGCAAGTTTTTGTGAAGGTGATATCATGTTTGTAATACTCTTAACTGTGTCACATTGCTAGAATGAGAGTGACATATATATTGTGTCGTGAGTGTGGACGTTGACCCCAACTTCGGACCAAGAGGAGAGATTGATTCGAATAATGGATATTCGGTGACAAGGTCATTCGTTGTTTCGGCGCCCGCCTATCCGGTTGTGGAACGTGCTGCGATGTTCTTGGAATAAACTTTTGAAACGTCACTTGCAGAGGAAATCATCAGTACAATTTCTTGTGGAAGGCCACTTAACTACAAATTGCGCATTGAAAATGTATTTACGGAACTAATTAATGTAGCCAGAAGTTATGTTTCCTAACTACATCAATCAAGAGTGAGAAGGTTCCTGACCAGTGATGGCCGCCGAGTGGTTATGTAGTGCTTCAGCTGTTCGAAGTTATTTGAAATGTGCTAAATATTTATGAGTGGTGTCTGCTTAGGAATACACGCGTGTATTCACATTTCATATTCATTCAGTAATTTTTAAGCTTATTTTCTCTCGGTCGGAAATGGGCGAAAATGGATGTCTTAGCAGTCAATTTTATGAAAATATCTTTGTAGAATCAAGCTATAAGCATTTTACCTTAACAAATACCCTAATATTCGTCTTAAATATTACGTCATAAAATTATAGGGTCACAACTGAATGTTCCAAAGAGATGAATGGTGGTGTGCAGAAGACATCCAAACCTCAAACGTGAAGAACAGACAAAAGGCAGACTCTTAAATTATTACACATAAAAACTTAAGTAGCCAAGCAACCTAAGTCAAACAGAGGTAGGGTATTTGAAAATGGGATACATTAATTAACAAAATAACAAAAAATGTTTTGGTAACAATTTACAATGTTATACTTTGTCAAATGTAGGATAGTCTCTTTCTGCGTAACACCATTCTGTTGACGAGAAGACTGATTACCAATTCAGTGACTTGCGTTTAGAGATTATGTGTCGCTCTTGGCACTCCGCACTTCCAGGCCTCGAACGAAGAAAATACGTCCTATCATTTGCCATCTTTGCAACGTTTAGTATCCTCCTTCGCCCCAGATGACAGCGGGAAAGCGGTTTTGCACGGACTCTATGCCACAGGCGCTCAAAGTATTCTGGAACAATACTGATTCACGACCACTGGCCAGTCTCTCAATGTCACAATGCACGCAGATCGTCCGGAGCAGGATACACAGCGCGTACATTCATCTCGACATCATCACGGATGTGTTCGATTGACCTCAGGGGACCTGACATTCTCATTTCCGTGGAATCTCCTTGCAACAGAAAAAAGCGTTTACGAAAGTATCCTGCTAGAGTTAGAAAGGTTTACTAGGTAACTCAACCCGAAAGCGAGGTTTTCAAGGGATTAGCCGTGTTATGATCAGAGACAAGCAACGTTTTTAGACAAAATCAAACGTCACTTTGATTACTTTTTGAAAGATTCTAGTTGAAATATTTCTCTACTCATATTAATGTAGTGACTTTTTGTAGAATCATTTTTTTTCGGAATCGATGCCTTTGTGTAGATACGTGTCACCTGCGGGGTGCTATAGGCATAGATATGGGTGCACGTGTTCTGTCAGCAGGTCCCTGTACCGTTCATTGGTGGGAATTGATGGCATGTATACCAAAGGACCCAATTCATCCCCTTACGAATCATCAGCCTGAACTTGGTTCGTGTCATCTGCTTGTACGACTTTTCCCATGCCTCCGTGGTGGCATTCTATGGCGTGTGGTGAGCAAAGACATCACAGTGTGACGGTGGTTTCTGTACCCTACAGCGAGGAAGATATTACTGGATGACGATTACTTACAGGCATCGTGATTTTATTGTTGCAACTATCTAGGATCTATCGTTTTCGTAAAAACACATTCGGCCCTGCGATGTAGTACCTAGAGCATAGGCAATACTGCGTACACGCATGTTTTGCTGTTCTCAGCGCACAGGCGACGGTGGACATTCGTTGTAAACAACGTGTTCCATACGTCAACAAGTAATCCTTAAGGCATTTTGAAAGAAAACCCGCCCTTATAGCTCCGTCGTTTAGACTGACGCGCAAGTAAGCGGCGCCCGTAAATCAAATATGTATCTTACACCAAACCCCTTAGTTTTTTTTGTAAGCGGAACTGACGCTTCCAGGTGAAGTCATGTCCGGGTTTTCTTCTTACTGTGCTAACACGTTTTGGTTCCTAGACGGTGACCAGTGATTACAAACGTGACCACGGAGCAAACAGACCGACATGCTGCTGGTCTGAGTCACTCGCTTGTGTAAATATGTGGCAGGCTGATTGGAGAAGCTATTTGGAGCATGGACGGCTGAGCAGATACGCCTGCTGGGTTCTGCATTTCTTTAGTTTACATCCTCTAGGAAATAATAACGTGAGATGTAAATAACAGGGTGGTTTTTATTCTTAAATATGATACTTAGTAAAAAGAAGTACAACTAACGTTGACATCAGTGTATTGTTGCCTATATGCTATTATTATGTACGCTTTTATCCTGCGGCAGATTATTTGTATAAAATGTACATAATTACCCTTTGTTAAGTCGTCCATAAATTTCAGTCGTCAATCGAGTGACGGGACGCAACGGTAAGACTTGAGTCTCGCATTTGGTAGAATCCAGGTTCGATTCCCGGCTCTAGCCATCGTTATTCCAGTTTTATGTGGTTTCCCGAAATAGCTCCAGGCAAATGCTGAGATGGTTTCTTAACTTAGATCATGGCTGATATATTTCTCAGTTCCTGTCCTATTTTTTGTTGATTGCCCTGCCGAACGTCAAAATACCGCGGGAATCAACAACCTATTCTTAAAATTAAAATGGAAGTTGATACATTCGGTTGTTCCCTAAGTAGACTGCGTTTATCTGTGATAAAAAGTCGATGGATTGCTAAGGTGTCGTTGACCCGCTTACGTAAGTTATACGCTCGAGCCAATCTTCTGGCGTCCGGAGATTTACTATTATTATTTTTCAAGATGTTTCTAAACTGTGACAACATATTTATATTTTTTGGACATTATGACTTAGTCCCATGCTTGTTTACATCTTTGTGTTCTTTGAATCCTGTTGCTGTTTACCCACATACTGCAGTCTGAAAAAGTCGTTCCTGCCATTTTGCGGGGCCAGGAATAATGTTTATCATTAGTATACTGGGTGTTTAAACTGCTTGCGGCATAGTTTGATGAATGCATTTTTTTCGTAGATAAACAAATTTTATTTAACCGAGTAGTTTCGTAAAAAAAATAATTGTAACTTGCCGCAACACATTTCAAGCGTAGGTAGGTAGGCAGGCCTCCTGACACCACAGGATCGTTTACGCTGCATATTTTGTATATTATTTTAAATTCTATAATTGAGCAGATATTGTAAAACTGCCACACATGTATGTTGAAAAATGTATTTTTACTACGTAGCCAAATTTTTTAAAACATTTTTTATAGTCATCGAGCAGATAGTCAAACTTAATGTAATTCTTTGCTTTGAAAAAAATTAAGCTGCATTGTAAAACAATACTATAGCTCATCCGTTTGACTGTGTAAACGATATCTGCTCTAAAGAGGTTGGTGAGGGGGATGCGGGGTGTGTATGGTGTGGCGATGGAGTGAAGGGGCGGGATAAATGAAGTTTACCGAGAAACTTTGTCACAAAACGGCAACTTCTGCCACATACGAAAATCGACAATGACTCCACTGGGAATCGAACCCGGATCGCAATGGCGGGAGGTGATTGGTATACCCCAACCACCGCGGTGAGTAAGAGAAATTCACAGATGTAAGATTCCCAAATCAATGCAGATTACTTTTTCCAGAAACTGGTACGGAAGCTCCAGCCTGCTGTGCAACCTACGAACAGATTGAATTTCCCCACCGAGGCACGCACAAGTGTCCTGCGTTGCGGATCTCGAGGAATGTTGATCTGGAGAAGGGGTTTGGAGCCCTGGGAGGTGGACACCTGCCTGTTCGGGTGAAAACTCGGATGTATGGTATTTCGCAGGTACTCAGGGGATTGGTGTGAAGCCTTGCGCCGAGTCGATCACGGGTTGGACTCTGAATGGTAGTGGTTTAACGAACTCCTGCTGGGGAGTAGACTTTCAGGGTGAGTACTTGGGTCGCTGGCATGGTCCGCCTTACTGGACTCGTCCACGAAGCGGTTTCGTAGAGGTGGGTAGCCTCGCCCTCAGCAAGGTGGATCCCCACAGCTAACCTGTGGGTGTTTCCGTTGCAAGGTGAGTCGGTTTTTACTACCTGCCACCGCGATTGGAATGAGCGTTATCTCCCTCTGTCAGAGGTATTCAGCTACCCTGTCGAATTAAATAATGGTTATGGTGAGCCCTGACCGTAAGGGGCTGAGCGGGGAAAGTTGCACCTTCCCCGGTGTAAAGATCTGAAAGTTATCTCCTGTTATACCCTTCGGGTTCAGGCACAGGAGGGCGATACACGCCACACCAGGGGCGGTGATGCCGAACACGTGTCTTTTTTGTAAGGTGTTATAATCTTACAGTTGATATTTTCAGGCGTTAGTTTCAACCTGTTTATCGATAGCTAAAATTCTTTGTGACTGGTTTGCATTATATTGTGATAATCTGAGCAATGTACAGCTCGTTGAAAAATTGCAACTAAATGTTTTGGGGGATCAATCCTTACGACCAAAATTGTTTTATAAAAAAACGCACCGTCAGGTCCCGTGACTTAGTCCATGACGCATGGGCTCGATCATGATGTTGTGGAATACCATTTCGGATAATGCCCACCATATAATTAAATTTGACTCGTCTGGTACGTAGTTGCCAATAATACATGTTAAGGGTTTTCAAGTGCGGTAAAGTCCTTATGTTATATATATATATATATATATATATATATATATATATATATATATATGAAATAGTGTTAGTTGTATATACGATGCTTGTGAGTTCAGTTTCCTTTTATGAAACAATTTTTGCTGGCGTAGTTTTCTCATAACGATACGTTGCAGTCAAAATTTGCATGTTATGCTGTAATTCAAATAGGGAAAACCAATTGACTTACGTACATAAAATTATTTACAGTCAAATAGCATAATATGGGCTACGTAATAAAACATTTGGAAAAATCCCTCGAACTGTTTTTGTATTATAAAAAAAAATTACTGAAATTACAACTTTTTTTCCTGTACTTTTACGATTTTTTTAAATTCAAAATATTACGTTGTGTTTTTTTTTATGTTTTATTGCATAGCTCATGGAATGTAAGTTCACAGAGAATTATTTTGTTTAAGTAGGTCAGTTCGTTTTCACTATTTGTATGGCAGCGTAACAAGCACATTTTGACTTTGACACCCCTTTAAGAGAAAACTATGAGAGCTAAAATTGTTTCTTAAGAGGAAACTGTCCTCACAAGTATCGTCTGCAAAATTAACACTATTTCATATAAATATAAAATTATAATTTTATCGCACTTGAACACCCTTAATGTGATTCTGCAATAACACAGTCCAGCTCGCAAGCTATTAACTAATACGTATAGACCTGAAAAATTCGCGTTTTCTTTTAGGGCAAGCTAAATTTCCAGCAACTATTAGGTCTGTATCACGTTCACGATTGACCGTTGAGTTGACTTACTCGACACTTCCTGGAAGTAGCTGAGCCAATAATAAAACTGTAACTGAATACGAGCCCATTTCACTGTGTCAGTGAGCAGCTAATAAACCGCTGTTGTCGGTATGATTTCACATACATCCTTGGAGACTAGCCTACGACTCTGTGAAACTGTGAATTTTTCCGGCCTCTACTAATACGTCATGTACAGTGAACTATAGTTAGAGGCACGATTATTTCGCATATAAGTTGAACGGCAATAACGTATACTTCACTCCTCCTTCTGTAATTAGACGAGAGCGGTTTTAACACACATTTGACGACTGGAAGCCAGTTACAAATAAGGAAACAAATTGTAGGTATAGCACGTGCTACGCGTTTGTACTGTTAAGAAGCCAATGGATATTCGACTTCAGCCAGTACACGTATAGAACTGAGAAGTCTAGGCTGTTACCAGATGAATACGCGAAATACTCGTGCCTCTAACTATAGTGCAGTAATTTTGCATTTACGAACCTTTGTGTATAAAACATGTTTTGTTCTTCTATAGGCCCTATGTATGGATTGTTCCCCCTCCCACCTCCAAAATAAAAATTGACAAGACAGTTTTTCAACATCCTATACACGTAATATTGTGACAGTAGGGATTTACTAAGCTTATAGTAATGACAATTCCTTTATACGGTTTTAGTTCGTCCTACAGCCGTCACCTGTTTGCTGTAGTTCCTCGAACGCGCGCGTACCTGAAGGTATAATTTTTCGTAAGGGCTTATTTCCATACACATCAACCAGTATGTTGTTTGCCCCTATTGTAAGAGTCATTCAAAGAGAACAGTGTTTTGTGCGTGTATGTACCGTATTGTTAAGATATTGTCATTATCCACATGATCTTGATCAGGGTGCCGCACGCCACGTGCTTCGAATGCGTTACAGTATTTTCGTAAATACGTTTTTTTTTTTTTTTTTAACCAAAGTATTTCTCATGTGACTATTGTGCTAATGTACAAAATTAAAGCATACTTCGGACAATGACGGAAAGTTATTGTGAAGACAGCATGCTCATTAAAAACACTGATTCCAAGCTCTCCATTAGAGCTAAAACAGTATTTTCAGACTGCCATACTTCAACATGGTACTATCCGGATTTATGTGTAACTCAGATAGAAACATGCTCTTAAAATTGCTACAGACTTTCCACCAATTTAAGTATATGGTCGCCCTTTAAGTCCCATAGTAAAAATGTATTGACTAGCATCTTGCTCGCTAGTTCAGCACTTGGCTTGTAGGGGCGATGTGACATTTAATCCGCGCTTCTGTGTCGCCCATACAGCTCCGTCACTTCTGGGCCTCTGGACAGCGCCCTCAGTCATGCCTGGTAGTTTTACAATGATTTCAATACTTTTACATTTTTTTTATCTAAGTATGCATATGAGAGGTTTATTACAAAAATGTGAGTACAAATTTATACACACACATTTTTACCCAAAATTTTTTGTATGAATAAACCTCACTTATTGCACTCTTAATTAAGTATGACAGTTTTTATTGTGAAAGTAAGCCAAAATCATTCAAAATACATTCTGTGGGCGAAATGTGTACATATTTGCTTGTAAAATGCCTGCGTACATTTGGACACTGTATGACTGAACACAGTATATGCAGCAGTATTTGTAATAGTATATGTAGCACTGTATTAGTATACTTAGCGGTTTATATGGCAATATATATAGTTACGGCGTTATATGTAGATGTATATGTACAGTGCATGTAGCTAGATATGTAATGGTACGTGCAGCAGTTTGTCAGTGTGTGCAATGGTATATATGGAAGTATACGTGCAATTATTTCTTACAAAGCATCCTGCTAAAATAATCTGAGTTGTTTGCGCCAATGTAAAAAGAAAAAGCTTAGAGCATGGCCGTAATTCGGGAGTTGAGTTGAAGCGTGGCGAGTGTGGTTTTCACAGATGCTTTTCCAAGATCTTGTAAGGAGAATAATTAAGGTTACTTGAGATCAACCCCCGCAGTTTCTCGCACTTGAAAAGAGGTCCTGGTAACCCACCAATACTGTATACCAAGTGCACCGTATAATATTTGTTTATACGATAAATGTGTTACATAAATTCTGCAGAGAGTAAATCACAGAGTAAACAAAGACATCAGAAGCTAACTTCGTCGACTTTTCGCTAATTCGGTCGTCTGGTTGTTAATGTCGGCCGCCATGTTCTAATTATGTTTGTACGGCCTGTTTTTGTGTAATATTGTGGACTTCTGGTGGTTTTGTGTTTTCAGTTTTTAGTTTGAGTTATAATATTTTTGTCATTTGTCAGCTGCAAGCATTTGCAATGTTTAAGGACGTTGGACCCGTAAAAATTCAAAATTTTATATTTGTGCCAAACACTGTTCAACTTTTACGCATCAGATAACATGTCATTAAAAAAATTAGGTGCCATAGTTTTAGTATTATGACCTATCAAAGTCACAAAATGGCAGTTGCGGTGTAGCCAAAATAATAAAAAATAATTAACTTGCAGAAACAAGATAATTCATATTGATTCTTAATGATGTGAGCTACTTCAAGACACTTTTGTAAACACAAAGCGATAATTTTTTGAATTTTTAAAAAATTGATGAAAATGAGTAAATTTTTGCATAACTTTGACTTTTGGCTACTACTGAAATTTTCAAAACTAACTTTTGTCAACCATGTCGTAAAATGCATTGATACACTAACTATCAGTTCCTGTAATTTTGAATTTATTCGTTTATTACTTTTTTTATTTTGGCTACACCGCAATGGCAATTTTGAGACTTTGATGAGTGATTATGCAAAAACTATGGGGCCTAAATTTTTTTTATTTGAGGAAATGACGTGTTATCTGATGTGCAAAAGTTGAACAGTGTTTGGCACAAATATAAAATTTTGAATTTTTACGGGTCCAACGCCCTTAAATGTCTTTTTTCCTCAAAATATGATTGAAAATAAGCCTTGTGGGCTGCGTATTGTTCAGCATTTAATTGTTCGAACTATCGGAGGCAAGTTAATAACAGTTTTTTTCTCATTTCCTTTGGCTCCAGTAAGGTGAGTTGTTTTATTTATTTTTTTTTAAATTAACAATTACGTATCTTCTGAAGGAAAAAAAACATATGTAAGACTAGCGTCTATTAGGAAGGCTGCAGTGAAATGTCAGGTTGTGGATATGTAGGCTATTACTCGCAAATTAGTTTAATATAAATTGCAAGTATTGCTGTTGTTATTATATAAACCACAGATTGCTGTAAATGCATTTTAAATGCCCAAAAACTTGATTTAATAATTTGGAAAATTACATTTACTTATATGTAAACGTAATGTTCACACCAGAACGCGTAGTAAGAACATGGCCGACATGACTAACCGAATTGTAGTCGGAGTTCGCTCACATCAAAAAGCACCTACACTCTCGTTCGTTTCTGAAGTCCTTGTTTATTCTCTGGTTAAATGCTATTACTTAGTTTCTTGCGAGATTGTGTTGGTGACTGCGAATCCTGTGATTTGCTGACTGATCCAAGACTCACCCAGAGAGACTGTTGTGGTATATCATTACAGCATGATGTAACATAGTGTTGTAAACACCTCTTAGCTGTGTATGTAACGATTAGCACACGCGGCATGTTACGTCATCAGCTTTTGCAAGTTGTACCTTTGCCTTGATGCTTTGCGAAGGGAAAACGTTACAGGAAAACTTATATTTTGCAGGGCAAGAATGCGCGTATTTCAGAACTGAAATTCTAAACAAAAATCTGGTAGCAAGACGTAGATAACTCAGTTTTTTTAACTGAATAGCAGTGATGAATAATGCGTGCACAGAATTATGAAAAGTGACATTTGAAGTACGATGTTTCGAGACAGCGTTTTTCTTGCTTCGAAACAGTTACATTATCACAGGGTTTACGAAGACTTTTGAAAAAATATGCACGCAGAGTGCGTTGCTTGTGAACGTACTTCATATCTGCGTACTTTGTTTATTTAAAGTTTACCTTATACAAGTATAGGTCCCTATGGGACACAGACGCATAAATACTCGTGCATAATACACCCGAGTAAATGCGCTTGCGTATGTGTATTGACATTTTGTGAAGAATAGCTTGAGAAAGATAATTTAAAATATAATCTATACTACTATATATAACTTACTTTTGTGCCAACTATCGCTAAGTGATTCCTTCGGAAAACTTTGTGTTTTAGTAAGGAATATGCGGTAATATTCTTTTTTGGGTTTGTACTAAGCATTTATGACTGTAAAGAATACTGATGACAAACGAAAAAAAAAGGTAGCTCAAGTTACAAGATCGGAGAGTGATTGTTAATAAAAGCTCCGGCAGTAGTTGCTGAGTAGTAAGAAACATAACGAAGTGCTCCAGAATTAATAATAATAGTTGAATTTGTCGGAAATTCTTAAAAAGCGATTTTCGGGTGTGGGGTAAGCAGATAGCGTACCACGTGATAACTAATTAAATTAATCCATTTAATGTAGTCTATTTCTTGTAAATGTATAGAATTAAAATCGCTGTATTGTATTTCTTTCGCGTGGATATAATTGCGATATAGCAATTTTTCTTAACAAAACTTAACAAGATTTAACTACCGCATAGTTACTATTGTGATTATCAATTTACAGTGTAATGACTACAATTATTTTTGTGATTAGCTCGTAATGTTGGGTTGGAATCTAAAAGTTTTTTTTTTTTTTTTTTTTTTTTTTTTTTTTTTTTTTTTTTTTTTTTTTTTTTTTTTTTTTTTTTTTTTTTTTTTTTTTTTTTTTTTTTTTTTTTTTTTTTTTTTTTTTTTTTTTTTTTTTTTTTTTTTTTTTTTTTTTTTTTTTTTTTTTTTTTTTTTTTTTGCATTTAGGAGAGGCACAGTCGTGTAGTGAAACGAAATGACAGCAGAGCATGTTACGTGTCAATTTACTCAGGTGCATTCGCTGCAGTGTTAGGATAAGAAAGTAGCACAATGTAACAATATTGACAAGGCCAACAGCTTGCAGTAACAAGAATATAGTTCCTGTGTCGAGGTGTCTGCCGTTTATGACAGTACGATCTGACAGCTAATGGTAGATACAAGGCAACACGGCGAAACAATTACGTGCCACACAAGTATGTCCCATGATGAAATCGAGTATTTTTTTACGGTGTAAAATGCTGTAATGTTTAATGGAATTTGCGATGTGCTTTCCTAAATGTATGCCTATGCACTACCAAAAATAAGGGTTTACACCATTCCCACACCTCGCACGTACTTATACTCGACCAGCTGACTATCCGTGTTACGGAATTGTTTTTACAGCGATGTTGTTTTTCGATCTCGTGTAATGTAAACATTCATTAACTTATCTCAGTAAGCTGTGAGCCGTATACTCGGAAATCCGGGAGTTGTTAGGGAGTTTTGTTTGCTCTCAATTACACAGGCTGTCCAGACATTTTATTTGCGCCATGTGGCAACACTGCACGGATATAGTCTCCTCTTGCACTCCACGATCAGGTATTATTTCATGTATGTTAAGTAAACATAGGACTGCTCAGGATGTTAACCTGGACCAATAATACGCAGGTCAGAACAGTAGTAGTAGTATAAGTAAGATATCTGTGGAGCGCAAGAGGGGACTAACTACAGTGCTGTGTTGCCACATTGTGAAAATAAAATGTACATCATTTCGTCACTGACATTTTCGTCTCCATTTCAGGCCAGGATTCGCGTGGTGTGCTTATTTGTCGATTATTTCTGACGTCCTGTGTGCGTGTGCGTGAGTGTGTGTGTATATGTATATATATAGTGTGTACACCACATGCATGCGTACACACACGTGCCTATTGTCATAATTAAACGTATTGACACGGCTACCGCTGTGCCTAAGCGCAAACACTAAACGACCGCAGAGATACATTACATAACTAGAGTGTTTTTGGGTTCAGTAAATGTGGATAATGGTTCCGCTGCTACGTAATTCTGTTTCCCTTTTTTAGGTTGATAGGGATAATGCAGGATTCGTGTTAACAGCTGCAAACAGACTAATTCGAGCTGAGCGTTAGAAGTTCTGGAGTTCAGTAATGTGGATTCGCGTTTGTTTATGCTTGAAATGTTACCATAGGTGACGTAACGAGTGACTCGTAACCTCTGTCAACCGTAACAATGTTGTGCCATTACCCAACCTCTTTATGCGTGGCAACTTACATAATGCACGAGGTGGTGCCTGCGACTCCAGTAGCGCGCAGTGCGAATAAAAACAAATGCGAAACGCGGACTGGAGGACTTAATTTGCAGCGGCCGCTGGCCAGCCGTGGCCAAGGCTCTTCTACAGTTCACCGACCCGCTGTTGGCCGGACCGGAAGTTGTCGGTTCCAGTTCCTTCCCTGATCGTTATCGCTGGACAAAAGGAATTCCAGTTTCCAGCTGCGGTTGCATAATGCCGGCGCTTATTCTGAGGTTCGTGTAATTAGCGCCGCCTGCACGAGGCAGAGAGAACTAAGTGATACGTAATTTACGAAGGCGGCCGGCGTTCGGTCGGCTACATCCAACACGGCATCGCCGCGCCGCACGGAGCGTGGGGCTAATTAGTCGAGTGCTTCCCTTCCTTTACGACGCGTCTTTCTCGAAGAGTCGTTCCAGAACTCCCGGCGGCTTTTAAAATTATTTATACTATTGTTTAGTATGGACTAAGCGTAGCTGTTAGTTAGGAGTGAACAACTCGTCGACGCAGATATCATTAGTCTAGGTAGTGGGGTTGAACATCTCTTCGGCATCGATGTCGTTAGAAACTATGTAGGCTAGTAGATTTTTTTACCATCTTGTTGGCATCGAAGGCATTTATAGAGTTGGTAGTAGTAGGGTTGAACATCTCGTCAACATCGAGGTTTGTTAGAGAATAAGAGTAATGGGGTTGGCCATCTTGTTGACATCGATCTTATCAGAGACCTGGTACTAGTCGGGTTTGAACATCATGCCGCAGAGAATACAAGTGAAGGCTTCTTAAGGTGGAAGTTTCCTTAAGATCGTGCTTTTATACTACATTTCTCCGCAACCTAATTATTTAAAAAAGTTAGACGGGAAATAGAGAATATATTTACTGTTATTTAATATAATATTGGTTTACACATATTTACTGTCGATATGTCTCTCGTAATGGGATAAAAACTAAGTATTAAAAAATTTTATGAAGCAGTGCTTAATATCACTACTGGCTCTGAATTCTAAAATTTAAGTAATGAAAATTAGTTACAAGTCAGCGAGCATAAAATCAATACGTCTAAGAAACTACCCCCTTAAAAGACAAGTTTTGTTTGGATGTGAGGATGTGTTTGTCACGTAGTTGGTTACGTTTTTTATTATGTGTTTAAGGTTAGATGCGAATGCACAAGAACTCGCACAATAGGAATGATTTTTCGAACCAGTTAAATATTCTGTTATTATTATAGGCCTGTATGTATGGTAAAATGTTGAGTCACCTGCAGTTGTAACGACTCTTGCTATGCTGTACTATTGACAACTTTTTTTGTGTAACCTGCAATTGTTTCAAATTAAAGAAGGAATTCAGCTGTTTTTTTCTCGCCAAGATTTTTTGCGACATTATTTTTAATGTGTATAGTTTTGTATTATTATTTTACTGTTATATTTATTAAGAATGGATATTTGATTAACTTGTTCTACACTGTTATTGAAATCTACAGATTTACAAAAGTTATGTATAAAAATCACTCATTACACGTACACCAGTGTTTGTTATCTCCTTGTGCAAATATTTCGCCATCGTGAAGGTGCCCATTAGCATTATCTCTTGAACCGTAACGAAAGGCTCAACAAATTTTACGTCACAAAGCGTCAAGTCAGATGAGTCACTGAGGCAAAATGTTTGCTTACAAATTTGGCAATAATTGAACAGTGTCATGCAACAAAGTACCAACCCGCAAAATCAACGATGGAAAATGTAGTCTAGTAACATCCAACCTAGGAGTCTTATTTTGACTTAAATAAACTGATACTCGTTAAATTTCACAGATATTCTTCGAGTCTATTAACGTTCTTAATTTCTTAACAGTTTTGGTGGAATGTAGAGTGGTTCTTTGTTGCGTAACGCTGCCTGTTTTCCTAAATTTTCCTTATAACGTATTAAGTACAAATTGGGGACCTGAATTCGAAACCTTGCTAACTCCAAAATGTATGAAATAGTAATAAAAAGTAATATATTTTTTGTGTTCATTTATATCTATCTTAAATTGTATGTTACTAATAAAAATGCAATATTTTTACTCCGGTTAGTATATTTCAGATAGAAATAAATAAATAAATTATCTTTTTTCGCTCATTCTTACATTTTGAAGTTGGTGTGTTTTGGAATTCAGGTCCCCAATAGTGACCCACGCCTCCTTTAAGGTACTTGGCGTGTGTGACCACGCGTAGAAGTGCAGGCACGTAATGAGAAACAGGGCCGATTCGTGGACATCCTGTGGCAACATTTTTCTAGTAGTGTGATGTGTTTCTGGTTTGAACTGTTTATGAAACTGGATTATTTTGTTAATCCAATTCCTGCGTGAAAACTGAGAAACATATTTACTCATGAAGGTTGCATTGTTCTGCGATAGCTTTTTTTTTTTTTTTTTTGCCACGTGGACTTCAATAAAAAAAATCCACAACGTCTTTGTAATGATTGTGAATGGTTCCATAACTGAGACACTGTTCAAGATTGAAAGTGTACTCTCTCATACGGAAGTGACGTCACATAGTGCTGTTCCAAGTGATATTTATTTCTGTGTTATATGTGTGGTCGTGCAGAAGATGCGGAATGTACAATTAATTTTTCATTGTAAGTACATTTTTACAGTTTTCTTGACGTATTTTTGAAGGGATTATTATTGTCTACGTTTTGCAAGAGTCACAATTCCAATAAAATATCAGTTTAAAAAAATTATCACGAATTGCGATCCTGTTAGTTACAGAAAATACTCACCAAGTCTATTCTGCAACTGACACCCGACACCATTGATTACTTGTAAATGTCCACATAGGCATAGTCTAACCTCGGTAGGAGAAAAAGGAGGTTTACAGGTGGAGATGTGCGTCCCTGGCCACCAACTTGAAAATAACTAACGTATTTCTTACTTGTAAATCAAAGTATCTGTACCTTGCAACTTTTTGGGATAGATGTAGACATATACATATATTGATGTTTGTTATTTGAGAATTATGGGTGATATATTACCAGGCAAATATTATTTTTATAATATGTCTTCCTCCCCCAACCCCTTCCCGTCGTATTGAGTGCCGCTATTCATGAAAAGCTCTTGTCTAGCCACCAACGTACTACCCGCCACGTAAAGAGCCTACGAGTACCTGCACATAGCAGCTCACTTCACGAAAAGTAATTTTTATGCATAGTAACTAAATTGTGGTGATATGCCAGTAAATAGAAGCGCTATACGAATGTCAGAGGATAAAAGCAAATGGGGGTCCACTGAACACGAACTCGTAAAGGGGCAAAATTATTAGTATGTAATGCGAGAAATGTATTTGAATGGAATTTCTATAGCTGTAAGGTAATTCGAGTAGAAATGAGAAACGTAACAATTATTTACTGCTACTTTATTATTAATGTTATACTATTATATTACTATAATAACTTTTTTTTTTGTTTTGTCGTTTAGTCATAGCTTTTCTATCTTGAAATGCTAGTGTGTATAGGCTGTTCACTATAATCTGAACACTCAGCATATCTTGGAATTTATTTAAAATATATTTTATTGGGCTAACAGATGTTAACTTTAGAGAGTGTTGAAAAATTTACTCTGGTTTTTAGTTGCATGTAAGTTTCCATATTATAAATAGTAAATATGGCTGCAAAACGGCTGAATGAAAACTTTATGCAGTGCTCACTTTATCGTGAACGGCCTAAAGTTCTGCTGTATACATCACACGTATTGGTTGTAAACCGGTCTATGGCTGAACTGTACGTGAGTAAATACATAAATAGACTGGAGTGTTAATGCGAGTACGAGCCTAGTTTGGCCGGGGCCCCGCCTCAACTAGCGTCCACTGAGTAGAGGACTTGCCTAGCGAGGGAGGGCAGTTGCGCGTGAACAAGAAAGCAGCGAGACGAAACACTGTCCTTGCCTCGAGCCATCTTTGAACGCTACTTCCGCCGTGCCGCGCCGCGCCGGCTGGCAACAGACGTGCTGTCTGGCGTCACAAACGCAGCACCAGATCCTTGTATAACTCTACCATAGCTGGTCCAGGTAAAGTGAAACTACGCTTCAATCGATGACGGAAATGTGGTTTCGATGCTTCACGCCAATTAGAATAATCATTTCGAAGCCGCTCAAATTGGTTAGAAACAACTTTTTCAACCTGTTATATGTGATAAACTACTCACGAGATTCGTGTGGAACTACTCCGAAAACACGCAATGGACTTCGTTTAAAATGTTTCACCCACATAAAAATGGAGTCACCACTGAAAGTGTCAATCAGGCGAGTGATCTACGATACCATTGCACACTATGTCAGTGCCTCACTCACATAAACACACGGCCCGTAGGCAGGCGCCTTAATGTACGTGGCTTTTTTACGATATATTTTACTGTTCTTTTACCAGCATCTCGTCATCTCTGCGGGTTTCATCTGGAAGCAGTGGGGCGGGTCCTCCTAAATCATTTCTAGACAGTTAGCTTTGACGACCACCGCTGCACCAGGGCCTCCGTCGTCGTGTGTGGTCTTCGTCGATAGGACAGTTCTGCTCTTGTGTCACGACCACGTACAGTGGACTCATTTTTTTCTCGATACTCATTCAAATAATTACTTTAACTTTCACAAGGAATTTCTAGGAAATACATTCAACATTTATGTAGTGTGTACTTGTAAATTTTACTCATAGTAGAAAGATTTCACAATGAAAAAAAAATCTTCTGTCGGAGGTCGTAACAATGCAATTTTGGCACTGGACTCAAAATGTCGTGATACTTAATTCCTCTTTATAGACCTGTTGTCTTAGCAGGTGAAATCAAACAAATATTATTAGGGATATATTATATAATAGTCAGTTACGTTGACATTATCAATCACATTTGAGTGTGTTGTGCTTACATATGATATTATTGCTTTGTATATCCCGCATATCTGGCTGTCGAATTTCCCTGCAATTAGTTAAAAATGTGCGTTTTTTATATACAATTCTGGGCGCGCTATTAATGTGTTTATCAACCAAACGTAAATATATTTAATAGCATTGTAAAGTACTTACATAACATAACGCGTATTTGAAAATCGAACAAGGCTAAAAACGTCTCTGTTCTCACACCTGTATCACAAAATAACTGCTCAGATTGAGTCGAAACTAACGGAGAGTAGATTTTATATACACGTCTCCCAGTTTTGCAGGGAAAAAAGCTTTTACTGTGTAGCATAATTTTTCTAGACAAAACAAATTGCGTAGTCTCGTCTAATTATAGTCGATTAACGACAATTGTGTTTGCAGAATAATTAGCTAAAACTGTGGTATTTTTTGTCGTGATGTAATTTCAATTAAAATATTAAAAACGGTTTTATGATACCTGCTTTATTTTAGGCTTAAATTAATAATTATCGGAAAAGCAATTTAATTAAGGGATCGTGGAGTGGTCTACAGTGAACTTTGGTACAGATTTTCCACCAATGAAATGACAGGAACCCCGCGCCAGCAGTTTACCGGTTTGCCAATGAGAGCGACGTACAACTATCCTCTTGCGTCAGCGTTGTTATTGCTTTCTTTCGCTCCAAGTGCGCGTATCATTTCCGTATAGGCTGGCACTCGACAGTGGTGCAGGTTTCGTGTTTTATTCAGCCATATTCATGCATTTCCCTCCATCACTTCCGAAAACAGACGATTCTTCTTCTAAAGGGAATTGGTTGGTGTATGCTGTGCATTTTGTTTTTAAAAGTTGTATTTCAGTGTACATTTAATTTGCTAACATGTTTTAAGTTGTGTTTAAAATGTTTTAGAACTTTTTTTTTATTTCTAGTTTCCTAGAAAATATTTTTTTTTTTGCGGCGGCTACAGAAAGAAAATTATTCAAACTGTTTCTTTTTGACGAAAACTCAGGCGCTGGATAATTGTACTGGCTTGAGACAAATGAAGTCAAATCTGCAATGATTTTCCTGCGGATATAATTACTATACAAGAATTTTGTCACAGGTTTGTTACAAAACATCGTTTCACTGTGGGCAGCTACAGATTGGTAGAAGTGAGTATTATAAGTGAGTCACGTCACTAAGCAAATATTTAATTTTAATTCTCTCCGTCCTGGATTTTGATGTAACAAAACACGTGTTTCGTAGCGGTCGTTCTGAGAGTGTGCGTAAACTCTCACAAAGCCTCATGAATGCAGTTGAAGCTACCAAGTTCGTTTCCAGATGCAGGCGACCCCAGTGTCCACGTGCAGTTCATAACTTTTTCCCCTTCTGTTTTCCTTGCATCAGCGTTCACCCTTACGTCACGGGGATATTTAGGATTACCGTCGTCAGTAGGGACATCAATAAGTGGCAGTGCTTTGAGGAAGGGGAACTTGGATAGAAGTTGTCGTGACGGAATGAATGCTCGTGTCGTGTCCTTGGCCCAGTTCTATTTGAGGACGGCGTGCCTTGAACTTCAGGAGCCGCCTTACCTGTCTGTCGCCCGACGAAAGGTTGTGAGCTCTCCAAAGAGTATAAATGTAGATGAGACCACCATGCTACTAGTTGGTTTGAAAGGTGCGGAGTAATACCGAATTTTTATTTGTTAGTGCCATATCTCTATCGTCAAGACGTCTGCATTAGAACATACGATTTTCTAATCTTTTAAACTAATCTAGACTAATCTAAAATAACATAATCTAATCTAAACTAACTGTCACAGGGTCGGAGAAAAGAGGAGAAAGTAGTCGTGCGCAACACGGATGTGCAGAAACGAATAAACTACACGTTACGGTCTGCGGCTTGAAGCATATGAAGACCCAATATAAAATATTTTTGTATTTTAAAAAATTGCTAAAAGCAAGAACAAACAAATTAGCAAATTTTAAAAATTGTTTTTTAAGTACAAAACTTTTCTTACAGTTCGTTTTTACATTTAGTTAGTTGCCAAGGGGTGTTAAGTCCAAAATGCCAATTTTTCAGGAGAGAGAATTTAAAGTTTGTATCTGTGTTACACTTCAGGGATTCTTTATTTAATACGTAATGCAATGGAAAAATATAGTGGACTAGGACGCACGCCATTTGGTAAGTATGTAGACCTCACTGCAGGCAATTCTGTTTTAGTGTTAAGCCCATTTTAGTTTCTTTTTTTTTTGTGACTTAACACCACTTGGCAACTAACCCACCCATATAGTTATAATGTGAATTATTTCATTTCATGGTGTTTATTGGTTTCTAAGTTTTATACGAATTAAAAATATGTAAAATTTGACTGTAAAATGCCTTTATGAGAAAACTGGCAACGCAGTTTTTTTGCAAGAGGAAAATTTTCTCCCAAGTAACGTCTATATAACTAACACAATTTCATACAAATATGTATACAGTTATAATATTTCCCCACTCGAACACCCTTAATACGTATCGCTGCAACTCCTCGTCTAGGTGTAGACGCATGCGCAGACTTGCCGAATGTGTAGCACACTCTCAGCGGCTAGACACTAGTACCCTATGGCTGCAAGTCCACCGCGTGACGTGTGTCCGCCTCCGCTGCAGACGACGCTGGGGCGATGTTTTCCTCGTCCATTACCGCGTCCAGGCACGTGAGACGCTCATTAGCAAGGCCCGTGGCCTTGTCAGATTGTATTTCGTGTGCAGTTGAGTTCACAGAGCGCCGCGCCGTATGCTACCACACCAATATCGATCCATAACAACTAAACTTATTACAGGATTGTCGTTCAGGCCCGTAAATGCTGGAGGGCCACCACGTAACATGCGGCCACGATCTTTCATTTATTTCAAACAGTTGCAAATAACTCGAATATTTTTAACCAAAAACCTGGAAAAAATTTGAGACTGTGTACAGTCATATTATACCTAATTTTGCTAGAGTATTTTTTTTTAATAATGTGCCGTTTGCTAACAGAAAATTGCTTTGCTTTATTTTGGCTTATTTTGACAATAAAATATGTAATGTTTCAGGGGCAGAAATCTAAAAATCTGTTTGGTCTATCGCAACAGAAAAATTCAGATACAAACGATGATATATAAATGTTAAAACTGAAGAATGATTTTTTGATATATGTATTAATTTGCGTTTAAAAAAATATTTTCGAAACCACTGCAAAACTGCGGGTTAGTTGTAAATTAAAATTTTGTTTAACTAGTACAGTAAAAACTATCCAAAACGGAACTTAATGGAACCCTGCATTCCCCCCTCCCCTTTTCACAGGTTTACATTTTTATAAAAGTGAAGCAACAAGCAAGAAACTTTTTTTTTTTTTTTTTTTTTAATAAAAATTCCTATATTACGAGAGTTTGTAGTGACCTAGATAATCGAAACTGGGCAGAAGCGTAATTATCAACCTATTATTTTACAACGAAATATGTAGTAAGTTAAAATGTAGGGGAAAATATAGGCCTATTATGACAAGGAAGCGTCTGGCTCTCACTAGCAACTCCCTTGGCATCAAGTCTATTGTCTTTCATTAGTTTCATAAGTGTGATGTGCATTGATTGACACTTGCAGGTTTCTCGAAGTCATTACATAATTAATTAAAGAAAGTGTAGTCGTGGACAACAGTCATCGCCTATTTGTACCGTAAATGTGTTTTTGGGTGACGCATTTATGGGACACATATTATGTATGACGCCGAAATTTCATGTATTTAATTACGTCGCAATAATTAACGCGACAGCAAAATTAGTTATCGAAAATTGCGCATTTTTAGTTTTAGTTTTGTTTTAGCTTCCAAAAAAACTTGTGCCAGTAATTTACCTAACTTCCCATTAATGAAACACAAATGAATATATTGTAGGTCATGGATGGGGTAAATGTTTTCATTTAATGGTGTAATGTATCTCATACCCGATCAATTTTAAGATTTTTTTCTGTTGATCACGTTGCTTTACCTCCACTTTTGTGCGTTCCTATGAATATTTTAATGTGGGAATGGAAATATTTGAATCGGTGATTTTTCAAGGGTCTCGGAAGACGATCGTATCTGATTGGGAAAATTAGGTCAACGTTAGCGACAGACCCCGGATAGTGAGTCCACAGAAGTATAAAATTGTAGTCTGTGCATGTTAAGTAACTGATGTCTGGCAGCGATAAGTGATAGTTTGTTTCCATTTTTCTTGAACAAAGATAAACTCGAGAACCGTCGAGGCAGTGATTAGCCATCGCTCTAACATAATATAAAACAGTTGACCGTGTATATGATGAAAGGCTAAGTGCAGTTAACATGTTGCGTGGTTCTCGTCCTTTGAGTCTCTTTTGTTCTGCGCGACGAAGATTTTTAGAGCTTTAGACTGTATGGGTCTTCGGAAACTACCTAGCAACAGTGGTGCCAATAATACATAAACATTAAAACTAAAAACCTAGAAGAAAAAAATAATAAAAGTATTTCCTTTTAAGAACGGGTACCTTATTATGCGGTGTTAAGGGGGAAGTCCGGCCGGCATTTTCGAGTTATGCATTTTTTTAATCATAATCTTTGTTTTAAGCTACATTTGCGAAAATTTAACTTCGTTAGTGGAACAAAATATGTCCTGATAGACTATCTGGCGTCACAAACTCTTGTATGCAAGTTCTGCAACGGCATCTGAAGCCGTCTTACGCGATCAGTCAATTTTCCTACTCTAGGGATTTCTACAATATAGACTAATACAGGCATTCCGTCAATACAAACTTCAAACAAATCATAGATTCTTTACTCTGTGACCACAACCAGAACTTCTGTAGAACTCGTTTTACTTTGAAGAACCTATAGTACCATTGTGTATTCAATTGTTTATAGGAGAGGCACTCTTTTGTTCTCTCGTCGCGTTCAATACGGTCGCTGGAGGACACGTCAACTCGTCGATCGAGGCCAGCCCCCTCCTTTTCTCTCTCTCTCTCTCTCTCTCTCTCTCTCTCATATATATATATATATATATATAATGCGTGTGTGTGTGTGGCGGATCCAGCTCCAGGTTCTTTTTTAGGGGGAGGGAATTACTACAAAGTAATTATACCCACACCCTGAGGAAAATATCCAATTTTGAATTAGCAAAATGGTTCTGGATTTCCTAAACAAAAAAATTGAATGTACCACTTTTAAAATTTTTAAATAGTTTACAGATAAACTATACATATGTCACGGTGGGAGGTGGGGGTAATTGGCCCCATGGATCCGCGCGCGCGCGCGCGCGTGTGTGTGTGTGTGTGTATATATATAATGTGTGTGTGTGTGCATTCCTAGGGACTGGAAGTTTCCGCGAAAGTATTTGTTTCTGCAGCACTTTGTTCCAAATCCATGCGTGCACATCTGCAGTTCTAAACTTCATATTTATTGTCTTATTGACAGCGTGAGTATTTGTAATAGAGGTGTCGCTTATTTGACTGTGCCAATCAGAAGCAGGTTACTACGACACCACTTGTCTGATTTGTTGGTAGAACGCCAAGCTCCAAGTAGTCTGTGCTACAGGTGTGCGTTGTAACGAAGGAATGCCAATAATATTTGCCAGGACTTCCAGTCTGTAGTACATCTGTATTCCTTTCATGAAAGATAAACTCCTTTACGACTGCCAATTATAGACATTTTTCATATTTACGTGTAGCCAGACGGGCAACCCCCTCCCCCTTTTTTCCTTTTATGTATAGTTTATCTTTAAAATATTACAACATTAAAAATTATATATATATTTTTGTTTAGGAAGCACCTTAAATCCACCATTTTGTAGCTTAACAACTAAATTTTTCTGGGGCGGAACCCCTTTTAAGGAATTGCCCCCCCCCCATAAAAAAAAAAGAACATAAGAGCTGACTGTATCCGCCACTGCGTGTAGCTAATCACGGTTTTGTCTCTTAAAATAGGCGATGTAATGTCTTCTTGAAACACGGAAAGGAGACAACTCCCCTCGGAAATGGATTAACTCTCTCACCCCCCCCCCTCGAAACTCTTAAAAACACCTTCCACATTCCCTCCTCCATCTCTGTCGCATTCCCTCCTTTCCTCACCGTAGCCGGTCATGGTCATGGTCTGCGGTGCGTGCGGTCGCCTCTCTGTCCCCCCTTTCCCCCTACACCTCTTCACCGGGTCCTTGCACGCCACTGGCTGCCTTGGCCTTGACGGGCCGCAACTTACGACCAACTTGCACACAACAGCCGTGAATGGCGTTTGTCGAATCACGCTCATGATTCCACATCACCTACGCGATATCTTCGACGTAGGTCAATTTTATTTTTCATTCGGTACACTTTAAGAGCTAGTGGACCGAAGGTTTTTTTTACGTTTGAGGCACGAAAACGGGGAAGGCGATAAGTCGAATATAACCCGTGCGTCAAACACATCATCGCCTCTAGGCGCAGAGGAATAAACTAGCGTGCAGTGTTTACGTAGTAACTGTTTTCCAACGGGACTTCAAGCGATGACCCTATAATTTAATTTGTGGAAAGTATGTGGTAAAGTAAAATACAGGTTTCTATGATTTTGTTTTACGATTACGGTTGATATTTTCTCGGCTACAGCAACGTGGAAAAGTCATTTTTAGCACTTTTGAGGAGCTTGATAGTCATGTTTTTAATTATCGGACTGCATTTTTAAAATCATAGGGACTTAATTTGAAGTGTGTTTTCTTTTCGTAGA
Organism: Medauroidea extradentata; assembly: GCA_003012365.1. Taxonomy (NCBI): domain Eukaryota; kingdom Metazoa; phylum Arthropoda; class Insecta; order Phasmatodea; family Phasmatidae; genus Medauroidea; species Medauroidea extradentata. The sequence continues at coordinate 52,530 of PNEQ01103419.1, read as the reverse complement.
TAAACGCATCAGAAACATGTTTAGTAACTATACATGAAAAATGACTATACGTACCACGCTTCAGCATGTCTCACGTGCCAGGTCCACTAACTCTTAATTCTTTATCACGTAAGAACATCGTATTTGTCTGGTGAAAAGTGGGGAGGGGAGGAAACTCAACCACACTCGACACAGGTGCAAATTTTACGTTGCACCCGTAAAAAAGCGATATCTATTCGGCTCCCAAAAATCTGTGGGACGATTCTACACGAACAATAGAAACACGGCGGAGGAGAAACACTGCTTTGCAACGCGAGCTAACACCGGTGTGACAATCACAATAAATACATGGAGAAGGCGTAAACGTTGTTGAACGAGCGCTTCAAACGTTATTGAAGACGACGTTAGGGCTGCATCAGCGCTTCTAACGGAGAAGGATGAGTTAGCGACAGGAGCAGTCTACACGGGCTATAATTAGAGGTACGTCAACTTCGCGGATTTCATCTGGCAGCAGCCTAGACTTGTCAGTCCTATACACCCACTGGCCACAATCGATTATATAGTGGCGTATTACCGCACAAGCAGGTAGCAAGCGATAGAACTTCGCAATATTTCCTTATTTACTACTGGCTGCAGTAGTCAAACGCGTTTCGTAACAGCCACCAGCGAGTCCGTGACGTGACAATGAAGTATACATAATTGGTAGAGACATGCAAAATTCGCGCTATTTTCTGTCAGCTGACTAGACTTCAGGTGACTATAGGCTCGTTCGACGTCTCCAGCTAGCCGATATTGTCGTTACCTACTGCGGAGAACGCTTACACGGTAGAGAGGCCAATCTCTGTAAAGACGTAACACGCGGAAATCTCAACACATAAACGTTCGTGGCCAATTGAATCTCAGACTATGCTCTGTTATGTATAGGAAAGTGAAGTTTAGTCTGCTACCAAATGATAACACGAGTTTTGCATGTCTCTAATAATTGGCGTTCAACCTGACCTGGAGTGTATCTGCGAAATTTACGTACCTCTAGCTATAATAAAACGCCGAAATCCAGCGTTTCGGGCGCTTTCGAGTGGAATAGTAAAAAAAAAAAAAAAGAACCTGTGTCTAGGAGTTTCTAGCCCTACATAGACAGCCATGAGCAGTGGAGTGCGGACAAGAGTAAGACAGACACGTGTGCAGCGAGAGTTTATCGAGACGGCGTGAATGAGTGGTGTGCGCCTCGAGCGGAGAATGAACGCACGTTCTGCACGAGGTTGCCAAGGCCGGAGCGAATGTGGCTTGTTAAGTCTCTGCCAAGGTTGCCAGCTCGCCGTAGTGACTCTTTGTACGTAGGGATGAGGAACATCACTGTTACGTGCAGACAGGCACACGCAATCAGTCCACACTAGAGATGGGTAGGTGGAAAGTTCTCGGGTCAAACATTCTGAAAGGGGAAGTTTTCATACCAGAATTGCTTCAAACTTTCAAGAAAAGTGAAGTTTTGGAATTTATGCATAGTAACATTACCTAAAACCCTTTTTATTTGTTATCTTAGTTATTAACAATTTAAATATAGTGATGTGATGATCCGTTCCTCGGTTCTGTCGGTTCTGTAATGAACCGAACCGAATCAGCACCGACGGTCTTTATAACCTCAATCTTCGGTTCTCAATGTCTAACTATGTAGTGAATCGTCGCATTAGTATTTTATTGAACCGATGCGTTTACTGACACAAAATATTACATCTACACTTTTTTTAAACACTACAGTAATTTGAGCATGTTAACTAATTATTTTTCAACTTTCCTGAAAGTTCCTAGGTAACTTTCCACGGAAACTTTCAATTTTATATATTTTCGACAGTTACCCATGTGTAGTCCAGACCTACATATTTCGTGTTATTTTGTGACAACAGATTGGACTTCGAGTTACTGTGTGCTAATCTGTCTTGTGCTATTGGCCAACAGGTTGTGTGGCGTGTGGCTGAGGAACTTTTTAAACCAATGTATGTAAGGTGAGCTGTGAAATGCCCACTATATTGTAATGCAGGCACATGCACGCATAAATGAAGGCCCGGAGCCAATGACGTAACGGAGTGTGTTCGTGTGATTATAGGCCAGTGTCTGTCGCCAAACAATAGCGCGAAATGTGCATGTCTCTATAGCAATAAGTCTCAATTGTATGTGGAGTGGAGAGTGAGTGAGTGGAGATATTTTGGTCAGAGCTTAACATCGAGGTCTTTAGCGCTGGTGGGGGTGACATGATGTGAGTATGGAGCACCGCCGGAATGAAAGGGCGGGGGAAACGGGAGATCACCGAGAAAACACGCCGACCAGCGGCATATTCCGGCACGATTTGTAGTGGAGAGGTTTGTGTCAGTGCTCAAGGTGTCAGCCCGGGTGAATGTATGTTGCGCGCCTGAGATCCTAGAGTTGTGAAGCAATAAAGGGCGGAACAGGGCAAGTCACCGAATTTGCATGTTATTGTCTTGCCGATCGATCTTCTCTACCACTATGAGACATTCAGTGGTCACCGTGTTTTATAGGTTGTTCGTGATGAAATGAGTAGTTTTGAAACCTTAATTGCTTTCTCTCTTACTTTATTTATATAGTTTCCAGACACTTTTAGTGTAAACAAAGCACTTTCCGTAAACATGTGTATACGCTGTAACGAACTCAAAAGTTAACATCTGAGACAACGATAAATAATACTTTTTAACTAATTTCAGTCACGATTTTCTTCAAAAGTACACGCTTTATTACGAACCACCTATATCAGTGGCGTATAGCGTGGTTGTGTTCCAAGGCGTACGGTGTTAGCACCGACTTTCCACATAGAGCACGTGGTAGTTGAGCTATAACGAACTCAAAAGCTAACATCTGAGACCACGATAAATAATACTTTTTAACTAATAAGTTTTTGACACTTTTGAAGATCACGTGTGTACAGAGCTGCAGGAAAGTACTTTTTATTTTGATATACTGCTCAGTTTGCCAGACAGCTTAGTTTGTTCAGAAATCACATGTGATATAGAGGAACCTTTTTCTTTTCCCATTATAAAAAAGTTGCACATATGTAAGTTAGACAGCTGACTATCTCTTGCACCTAAGTTTATATAACACGCGCAGACCTTCCAACTCTCCTGATTTTGGCAGGAGACTCCCAATTTTCTGGGTTATCTTCCGACCTCGTGATTGTTATTAAATACGTCTTGATTTTTTTCTAGGTTTATCCACAATTGTTTTTACATATGGTTTACAATGAAGCAAGCAAGTTAAAGCGGTTGTTGGAATCTCAATTTTGCCAGCTGTGCTTTCGAAGCACATTCGATTGATTGAATTACTTGACATTTGCTGCCAATGAGCTCTACAGCCATTTGTGTGTTCGGGATGTCACGGCAATCAGTTGCGACATTGTGGATGTGTTATGAAGTCAAAGTGTTGAATCAATATATAAGATTAATTTTCTGAGGGATAACCTATCTGTGTTTGCAAAGGTCCTACGTATGCTTTTGGTTACATGTGCGGATATGAATTTTTTGTGGTGTTAAGTGGCACAAAATCACATTGTGTGTATGCAAGTAAATGGTGAACTTACTTTTGCCATGGCAGAATATGTTGAAAGTGATGTTAATGCTGGATGCCTTTTCATGTACTGTCAGGAGAGGAGAGCAGGGAGATGTTAAAAATCTCCTGATTTTTAATTTCGGTAAAGTAGAACGTATATGCCTGCAGATTCCTATCGTGGCTCGGGACAGAGTTCTAGAGTAGGCAGCACCTTTAAACAAAACTTTGCATATAATATTACTTGTGAGCTACAAGGTCGATGAACAACAACAAAAAAGCGAATTCAGCATACTTTAATACCGAATTTGTTTATTATCATTACTTTTGTGATCTGTGAAATAGTAGTTAGTGATGAACTGCATATTTACTTATTTCAGCCTACATCAGACGTTATGGACGGCAGGCAGTAGGCAAACGTTTACTTGCTGATGCATGTCATGACTGGCTCTGTATGTCAACATTCAATCATACGAATTAGTTACAAGGAGACGAGCATAAGTCCAGTATGTGTTGGAAATCTCTCCCTTAAGGGGCCTCTCTAGATAGAATGCGTACGTGTGTGTGAGGCAGAAATGGTAAGGTTGCTACTTGGCTGACGTGCAGTGCTTGACTAGTATCCTTTTTCCTAGAGGACTTTAAGCGGTAACCACAATATTTTATTTGTGGGCTGCATAGTTCAAAGTCGTAAGGTTTGTTTCTATAGTCGTGTTTTTCGAATCCGGTTGTTATTATTTAGATACGACAGTCTGTAAAACCCATTTTTGGCCATTTTGAGGGGCCCAAAAATGATGTTTCTAATAAACGTTCCGAATTTCCAAAACTATAGTGTCAAAGTTTGAAGTGTGTATTCTTTTCATAGATATAAAAATATAATGTACGTTAAATAGTTTCATAAAAAATAGTCATAACTCGCAGTAATGCATTTGGAGCGCAGGTAGGGAGGTCCCTTACGGGCACCGCCTACCTGCGCGTGAGAGGCTCAAAAACGACGGAGCTGTAAGGTCGACCTTGAAGCGCACATCAAATGCCGCGTCGCCTCAACGAGCCAAGCGCTGAACTTGCGTGCAAGGTTCCTGCCGAACGATTTTTACTATGGGACACTAAGTTCACAATTAAAAACTTAAGAATTAAGAATTATGCAGTAAGCGCCAATCACACACACGGAAAAAGAGTCTTAAGTAATTTTGGTTCAAAACAAATACGTTAATTCTTAATTCCAGCCAATAACAACCTGACTACTCTGCTTTCTTCAAACGCGTGAAATTACTGTAGATTCAGCAATATATTTCGTAGCTAGTTGTCCAGAATATCGCCAAGGAATGGTATAGATGAAAGACCAATGTAAAAATAAGTATTAGAAATAAAAAAATTGCTTCTCCATGTTTATTACTTGAATAATCTTTACAGTTCTCGTAAAATCGGGTAATCACATTACACAGAGGCTGCACGTATAAACCCAAGAAAACTTCACTTATTCGTAATGTGCAAATAGAAATTAACAAATTTAAATGACCAAAAATATATATTTCCAAGTGAGTTTTGTACCGTCAACCTTATGGTCAGAAAACCAAAACTTAACCCCTGAGCCATCGGACACTTAATGTGGGCAGATCTTCTAAACAATTATTTAAATGTATTAAGCGCCTACGTGTATGTGTAATAAAATGTTTTATATTTTTGTTATTTTTAGCAAGAATTGTCAGTAAATCAGATTAACATTTTTAAAATTAATAATATGCCTTATACACGAAACTATGAGTTGTTTGCCAACCAAATGGGATTTTAAAAGCTTTTCAAACAGCTAAAAAATACATATAAACTTAACCACATTTTTTAGTTTGAAATGATCATAATATTGCAAAACCATCATATATAGCACGACACCGTATTTAACGTATATGATTTATATATCCGTCATATTTATTTAACTTCCTAAATGCTCTGATTGGTTTATTACCTTAATTCTTACGGAAAAATATAAAGTTTCGCTATACCTGTTACTTCTTAAGTCATGGCCCACACGTCACATGACCTCACACGGCCTGTTAAGTTCTGTTGAGAACCGGTACGTTAAGAAATACACTTTCTGTTCTTATGCCAACTCTTAACTGCACGTCATAGTTCTTAAGTTTTTAATTGTGAACCCAGCTTAAAGAGGGCGTGGTACATAATTAAACGCTAAACGAATTATTCTATAACTGTAGATTTCATTAAGCTAATTTGCGAAAGTTAAACAATAGCAATCCTAGACAATAGTTTCAGCCAACGTTTTAAATAAAATTGTTTCCAATGTTACGAACTTCTGAAGCACTATATCTGACGTCGGAATCTCGTGGATTTAACTGCGGCGCAAGAGATCACGCATAACGAATTAGTAATTCTGGATAAATATTTACTCATTAAGTTGGCAACTACCATTATCTAGGATTGTCATAGAGTATTTTATCCATATTGGCTTCGAAAAAAGCGTAGAAATTAATTGATGTTTTCAGCCTTTATTTATCTACTACGTACTCTTAAGCGGTGACCATATAATTTTATTTGTGGAAAGTCTGCAACTAAGTTCAGTGCAGGTCGGAATCTTAGTTTCATATACATCCGGTTAGTACATTTTGAAGTACGTTAGTCTGTGAAGGCCGTTTTCAGCCATGTTGGAAGGCTTGGAAACAGTATTTTTAATGAGCTTGGCGTCTTAGCATTGAGGTTCCGACCTTGTCTGAAGTTTGTTTCCTTTTCGTACGTTGGCACAATGGGCACACGTGGAATATTTTCGTAGAAAAAACCTGTTTACAAACACACTGCAACGCATTTGAAGCGTGGGGTAGGCGGTCGCCTTAAGGGCGTTTGCTACCTGGCAGCCCTGGACCAAGGCAGTTTTATAACATTGATAATTAATGTTTAGTATGTGTACGTTTATCTACATATTACATTGCAGTTGAATACCATTTGGAGGGAAGCAGTGTAGCGCCCCCACAGTTACACTAACGACCTGACAGTGGCTCGTCCATGTGATATATGCATTTAGTTTATTATCCTTGAACTGTCAGCGTAGGAGCAACTTGTCGTAACATGCAGCCACGAATTCACTCTTATGTTCATGTGGTCACGCTTTCCCTCACCAGTCGACGTGGTGCCTGCGGATGCCGTCATCGTGTGTTGAACAACTCATCTATCTTAGTCCACGGCACTTAGAATTATCTGTAGCAGATAAGAGCTGGCAGTGGGCCAAGTGTGGCATCTGTGTGGCGACCTTGAACTTGAGCGCGACTCAGCTTTACTGAATCGCTGCGTGGGAAACATGCCTCAACTATCCCTCGCTAGTATAGTCGATTAATTTAGGCCTATTTGACTAAACCGTCGTATTATCTGGCGTGCAACCCTTTTATCTATGTTTTCTATTTGCAGTTTACTGTAAGTTTTACTTCTAGAAAAGAAGTTGCGTGTTTCGCCAAGTGTATATAACTTGAAAACTTGACTTGGCAACAAACGTCGTTTACAGAATAAAAATAAAATTCAGCTTAGAGGCTCATATCTTTGTCGAATCTTGTTTGGATTTTCTCGTGTACGATAGTCTTTAAAATTTGTTTTTAGCAATTTTGAGATGCCTGAAAATTATTTCTAATAAGCGTGGCGAATTTCCAAACTTTTGTTTACATACTGTAGTTTAAAATGTGTGTACTCTTCGTTGGTATACAATTATAACGCGCGTATTATGCAAAGAAATTAGTAGTATCGTAACTCGTTACATTTCATGCGCAGTTAGGCAGGTCCCTTAAGGTAGTTGAAGTGCCAATTGCCAAATTTTTTTCTGAGTTTTGGGTTTTTCATTGTTTTATGTATTCACATCAAGAAGGGAAATGTGGTAAAATAATGAAACCAGTTTGAAAATTAATTTTGTCCGTAATATTTTAACTTAATTACGGAGACTTTTAACCATAACTATTGCGAATGCAAATAGAAAATGTCATACTGGTGTACACTGGTCTAAATATTTCTTAAAGTAATAGAAATGTACATTTTTTTCCTCCAAAAATCAGATCGTTCGTTCGTCTTCATTCAGTACCTAGTGTTTAGCTACTTTTCCTTTGAATGTTACCGTAAAATTTAAATTATAACTGCTACATGCAAAACCTGTAATGAATTTCCATGAAACTTATTTTTTGTGTGTCGTATATTATTGCCTTAAACATAGTTGTAAGGTACAGACCAACGTGGAAATACGGCACAATGTGTGAATTTGTATTGCAAAAGGTGAGAAATTAAAACCCTCTCAATAGCAGCAATTTCTTAAAAAAAGAATATTTGACGTATTTTATAATTTTATCACACTAGTACTTGATAGTACTGTAGAGGTACAGTAAAAAATTCAAAATATACTGAAAATATAGAAAATGGTTTTGACCTTTTGAAGGATCTTAAAAGGCGGACACATTCCAGCGTGGATTGGCTTAATGGTAAAGTGAGTAATTTTTTAAGGCACTGTTAAATTTTTCCTTCGTCTATTGTATATTTTCAGCTCCTACTCAGTAATATGGGCTAAAACAGACATGCGATTGAAAAACATCGTGTAAATATTGTATTGTTTTCACAAGTTACCCGCTTCTGGAGCCCACATTAAGTGTAGGCTATTTATTATTTGTAGTCTCTAGTGTTCACTTTTACTGTATTAAGAGGATCATGCCGGTAGGTTTTTTTTAAAAGACTAATAGGTGTTAAATCCTTCACAAATAAATTTTCAAAAAATTCGAACTTTATATTGTCAAAATATAAATTTGGGGTGTTTCTAAAAGTGTTCCAGTCCGTGATTTCAGCTAAAGTGTTACGTCTGTGTTGTTAACGCCTTCGATAGGTATCGAAACAAACATTTGTAATTCTTATTCTTAGCTTTTGTAAACCTGCTATGAAGAGCTCCATCAGTGTATTCCTAACTTTAATTAAAAAAAACTACATTTTATCATGTAGCCGGTTCAATTCCCGACAAAATCCTACTGTTTTTGGAATCCGGGTAACGTGGCGGATTTTATATCTCCCCTTGTATTACGCCACTGTTCTATTCTTATCTAATATAATTGCCACGCACACGCACTGCTTACCTAGGAGCCGTGGCGCGATTAAGGCGGAGGCGCATCCAGCTGTTGGTTTGGGGGGGGGGGTGGAATTTCCTAAAAAGTAGCTATGCCCACACTCCAAGTCAAAGAAAGGGAGTTTAGGGGCCCTCCCGCGGAACAATGGTGCTGTTTAAGGCATTTCCTAAACAAGAAAATTGATTATAACACTTTACAAATTTATAATATTTTACAGATAAACTATACATAAAAGGTAAAAAGGGCTCTTATCCCCTGCCTCCCCCCCCCGGCCCAACCTTGGATCCGCGTATGAATTAAGGGTAGAAATTTACGTGTTAAATTATATTCAGTTGTACTCAGTCATTTTTATTGATATCGCTTTAGAACAGAAGCCATTCTCTGCAGTGAAAAGAGGATAACAATACTACAGGAATACAAATGTACTAAAAAATTTTAAACATAATATATTACAGTATTTTTTGTTAATGAAAATACATATTTGTTTATATTTCTTACGGTACTTAGAAACATCTTAAAAGACCGTATAGCAATTTAAGCCTTACAGATATGAGTAAATAAGTCCGAGGTGGTAGATGTGTATAACTCTATTCTTAGTTCTCTCCAGTTCATGATAGTATTTTTTTTAAGCCCAAACGGTAGCAGCCAGCAGGTATCACAAATATGTTTAACAGTTTTATTGAAAATAGTTTTTCCCGTGATAGCTAATTTTTTCATGACAAGAAATTGTACGGTTGCGACTAATAAGTAATTTAACAAAAATTTCGTTATCTACGTAATTCACTAGAACCATATAGCCTTCGTGGTGAAAATAATTTTAAACCAAACTACCCAGCAGTTGAGATTTTTATGTGTTTGTTGCAATGGGTGTTTACAATTAAATGTTATTGGATTGTGGACATACGCCATTAGCTGATCAATCCTGTGTTGAATGACAAAGTACGAAAATGAACAAGAAAAAAACAAATATAAAACGCACACAAAATATAAAAAAGCAATCCCAGAGGAATTCTGTAAATTTTTTAAAAATTCTATTTATAGAATTCTTTGTTGTCTAATATAACTTTTATTTGAAATTTTTTTAAAATTCTATTTCTAAAATTCTTTGTTGTCTAATATAAATTTTATTTGAAAAAAAAAAAAAAGCCAGAATTCCTCTGGGATTTCTTTTTTTATATTTTTGTGTGCGTTTTGTATTTGTTTCTTTCTTGTTCGTTTTCGTACTTTGTCATTCAACACAGGATTGATCCGCTAAACATGAGCAATGGTGTATGTCCACAATCCGATAAAATTTAACCTAACAGTTTTTGTGATATTTGCTAACGTAATTATCTAGGAAACAGAAGAAATATGGCTTTAAATGGCGTTCTTGCACACAATAAGATTCATTTTGTACTTTTAAAAAAAATCTGAAAATGATGACAGTTTACTTCATTTATGGCAATTAAAAAAAATACACAATAACTGGTGTGTGTATTTAAATATTTTCCTATATTGCCCATAATATCTAATTACATTGTAAATTATTTCATTCGAGTAAGACATTTGGTTTTTGTTGTTACTGTGTTCCCGTAACTTGCAAATTCTGACATTCGCATGTTGCAATGGAAAAAACTTTAGAAACCTAAAAAAAATCTACAAATTGAAAGTGTAGTCACAAGTAACGTCTATAAAATGAACACTACGTCCTGCAAATATAAAATTATGCATTTTTGCCACGTGGAAACCCTTAACGCTCGTTTCTGTGTTTTCAACACCGCTTCCATGTTTTATTCCCTCCAGAATATTGTAAACGTCAGCCGAGGAAACCTCTTAAATGCCTACCAACATTCCTCTACTTGTTTTCATGACGTTAACCAACATAATGTTCCGTATTTTTGAACCGTGTTCTTGTAAACGTGTTCTTACCCGTCAATATAAGTGGAGATCTTGGACGCACATCCAGACGTCAATTCTCGAGTTGATGAGAGATTACATTAAACAGTAGAATATCAATGTTTCTATGTCGAAACTATAATCTCACTACGTCAGGTAGCTGTTCTCGAGTGCACATTTCGAAATGCGGAGTCTTGCGTAATATCTTTCTCAGTTTCGAAATTCTCATCACGTGTTAGCTCAATGTACAATCGAATTTTTTTTTTCTTAACTCTGAACGCACTCGACAGTAAATAGACCTAATAAATTACAGGAGAACCCTTTTAAGCGTGGTGAAATAAACCGTCTAGAAAACATTCAGTTGCTGGATTTTAATTTCGCACTGAGGGTCTTTGAACTTAGTAGCATTATACAATAAATAACGGATGACCAACACGTGAACAGCGATAGTGTCGTTCGTAAAAAAAAACCTCTTGTTTATATAAAATGCCCAGTATAATATTACATCTATTTTACATTTTACAGTGCTGTTATGTGTATATGTTTGTGTGTGTATATGTATATGTATGTGTGTGTGCATATGTATATGTATGTATAATATATATATATATATATAGTATGTGTGTGTTTCTGGGAGGGGGGGTGTTATGCACGACGTTTGCAAGTGTTCTGCCATATTTAAACGTTTGGGAATGCTGCCAACCTCTTAGTTAAGGATATACGTATTAAATATATTACATGGGGCTCAGTATGTGACGAATTTTATATATACTACCACCTACCTTTCTGCTCATCTCGGCGAGACCCACAATTCGGCATGATCTTTTAACATTTTTCAAATACCCTGAAAACTGAGAGCAAATATGAGTTTTCATTATTAAATATCACTCGATAAAACATACATAAATGTCTTCCCACATTGTTATTCCTGTAGCGATATTCTACTCTTGTCAGTGCAAGACATGTTTTCTTGTCTGGAAGTGGCGATGAAAGCCTATTGAACCTCACTGGCTCACTGAATACAACTTAACGTGTACATCCGTGCAGAGGCCGCAGCGGTGCATCCCACCAAGGTCATCCGGGTTCGATCCCGGGGTACGTAATTTGGGTATCGTGCCGGACGATGTCGTTGGCCGGCGGGTTTTCTCGGGATCTTCTGCTTCCTCCGTCCTTCTCGTTCCGGCTCTTCTCCTTTGCGGGACTTCATTCCATGTCGTCCTACAGAGTAAGCATATGTCTACGAGCACCCAGCAGTAAGTGTGCATCCAGGGTACGATACCCTAGCCCTTGGGTACGATAATTACTGACATATGTACTTCCCTATCATTGCTCGCGCCACGACTTCGAGGTCGGTAGCGCCCCACTTGAGCTATGGTAGGGTACAGTGACTATAGTAGGCCTAAGGGAGTGTGCCTTGGGTGAAAATGCGATATTTATCGCAACCGCTTCTTCTTATTTATTTTTTGCTGTTCATTAAGCCCTTTACACGCTATCCTTTATTTTCTACTCAATTACTGACTTATTTCTGTTCATAAACATCGATACCTATTTTATACCAGAATTATGTAGCAACATTTCTATGTTTCGTATACACTACCACTGTTTACTAATAATTTTCGGCACATAACAAAGAAAAATATGTTTGGGATGTTGGTTGTTATAAACCATAAAGTATAACTGTAGAATTCTCGAAAACTATTTCACAGACAAGACACGCACGTGACCCCCAAATAAGTTACACTGCCTTTTATTGTTTAGGTTTTGATAACTCATGCAGCCATTGTTTAGCAGTAAACAAGAATTTTATATCCATTCAAATCACATTGGCAACCCTGCTTGCGTACTTCGCATGCGCGTGGACTTAACACTACGATGAAAAATAGGACGGGCTCTATCTGTGGAATTTAGCACGGAATTCTGTCTGGGACCAGCGTAGTAGCGGTACACACTGTCGCAGTGCTACTTGCACAGTATTTGGTACAGAATTCTGTACTTAGTTACGGATAGTGCGTATCGGGCTTTAGGCTTTCCGTATCGTCGACAACGCGGTCAGTAGAGACGGTCATGCACAATTTTATTCAAGGACAGAAACTTGGAAGGGGTTCGCCATGGCTTATGTGAAGTAACTGGGGGGAAGCTAAATCAGTTTGGTCGGAGCCGAGAATCGAACCTGGATCCTCCGGAATGCGAGTACGACTTGTTACCGTTGCGCCACCTTTATTTTTGTAAGTTTAAACAATAGCGTGTTTCAGTAAATAAATTGCAACTAAATATTCATGTCTTTGAATGTTTCATGCAATGGGACAGGATGACAAGCTGTATTATTGTGTACATACACCATTGCTTGTAAATATTCATTTGTTAGCACATGCGTATTCATACCATGCCTAGAAACAACCCGGAAAATGGTTCATGATACGTTTCAATTATGAATGCGGTAAGAATTCAGCCCATAGAATTATTTTCGTTTTCAGTATTGTACCTGACTGGTGTTTTAAGCATTTGTTGCACACACCTATGATTAAGGTTCTGTTTCAGTCGCCGTATTGAATTTTATTTTTATATTTTATTTTTTTAATTCTATTAAGGAAAACGTTAACTCTGTGATTATACCACAAATTATATTTATTTACTGCTACAGTACAGACATTGAGATTTATCTGTTAACTTATAATTACGACGCAATCTGAATGGCAAATGTTTCTGTACCTATTCATAATTTGCCAATAATGCTTGTAGTGTAGTGTAATGTGAATAGAATTTGCGATATAATCCCAAATTTAACATTTTTCGTATTAGAGTTTCAAAACAGCGAAATATAATAAAATTCAATATGGTGACTGATATCGAACATTTGTAATGGAAATAACGTGGCAGCATGCGAATCTCGTATTTTATTTAACTGAAAGATTTTTTTGTTCGCTCCAGAACATTTTATAAAACAGCAAAACAAGTGCGTCACACACTTAATTAAAATCAGACATAATTTCATGTTCACAAAATTTTCAGTTAATTTACCAAAGTAAATTTTTCGTTTGCAAAATTTTTCCAAGGAATTCATTTCGAAATCGCATCTCAACAAACTGGTATACTATTGTTATTTCGAATGGAATTATTTAATTTAGAACTTCGTTTACTCGAGAATTACATAATGAAAACCGTTGTGAGATTTCAAGAACGCTCTCAGTGAAATTAATTTGCAAAATCTCAAGAATTCGGTCTCTCTCTGGTGGCGAGAGCTGACTGACTGAGTGAGAATCTATGGGCTAAAGACTATGTTGGGCGCTCATCTAAATGTGGCATCACACTTACGAACAAGGCACTGCGCTAGCGTACAGTTTTCATCACGCAGAGTGCAGGCAGATGTGGGATTTGAAGCATTTACGCTGTATTTTTGTTGCAGAAACGCTTGTTGTAAATTTCATCGCAGTTTATCCAAGTTTCGCGTGTTGCCAGTGCATGCTATATTATGCTAAGGCTTTAAATTAATAATACGACTAGAAATTTTTGGGCTGTCGTGAAAGTATATTTTCTTACCACTGCGCCCCGGTGAAAATTGGGATAGCTGTTTACTTGTTAAAACTATATTTTATTGGGATCAATACCTGCCGAACCTACGTGTTGTCACCACTGACTTTTATGTTCATTTCAATGTGCCTCCACATTGCTGCATAATCTTTTAGGAATTTTTTTCTATACCCTGGAAACAGAGCAAATAAGTATTTTCATCTTAAACACTCGGGGAAAATATCTGTTATCTTTTTCTTCCAGATTTTAATTCTTATAGCAACGTTCGTCTTATCTAAGCGCAGGAAATTGTTTCTTTTATCTACACTTTTTTCAAAGTCAATATGGAAAAACCACAAATCAACCACCGTAGATATTGATATTAGCCAGAGCAAACATTCACCAAGAATGATGCATTTGTTACGCGTTATGTGTCCCTCTGCAATTAAGTGTACGAGATTTCGGCGTCCGCGATTGTTCTTCAGAAATACTCTAAATTGAAGAAGATTTTTACTCATAAAGTTGGTGAAACCTGTTATCTAAGTTTGCTGTTTTTTAATTTTTGCAAATTGGTGTCGAGAAATTTAAAGTTTTAAACTGATGCTTCTAGAGCTGAATTATGCACCATGCCCTCTTTTAAGGGCGACGGCTACCACGCACTTCAAATGTTTTGCAATGTCTTCGTAAAAAGGTTTTTCCTACGAAACTATTCCACGTGTACCCAATTTGCCAACTTACGAAAATAAAACACATTTCAGACAAGGACGGAATGTCATTGTAAGAACACCATACTCGTTAACGACACTATTCGAAGCCCCACCTGCTTGTCAAAAAACGGCCTTTTCATACTGCCGTACTTCAAAATGTTCTCACTGGATATATGTGGAACTCAGATATAGACGTTCTTTGAACTTTGCTACAGACTTTCCAGCAATACAATTATATGGTCACCGCTTAGTATCTATAGACCCGAAAAATTCGCGGGTTCGCTGACCAGTACAAGAACATGTGTGTATTCAAGCAGACATTATCTGCTCACTGGCTGCTCGATGACGCAGTGATATCGGCCTGCATTAGTTGCTCCTGTACTATTGGCTAATACATTTCCAGGAAGTGTCAAATAAGTCACGGGCCAATTGCGAAAGTGGCACAAACCTACAGTTGCTGAAATCCTAGCTTGGGGCCAAAAGAAAACGCGCATTTTTCAGTTTTCTAATGATTGAGTATTCCAGTCGTCCGCTGTGCGTGGTAGATAAATAAACGCTGAAAACATAAAATTTATTTCTACGCTTTTTTCGAAGCCAATATAGATAAAACACTGAATGACAATCCTAGATAATGGTATTTGCCAACTTTATGAGTAAATATTTATCCAGAATTACTAATTCGTTACGCGTGATCTCTTGCGCCGCAGTTGCATGCACGAGGTTCCGGCGTCAGAGATCGTGCCTCAGAAGTTTGTAACGCCGGAAACAATTTTGTTTAAAACGTTGTCAAAAACTATTGTCTAGGATTGCTGATGTTTAATTTTCACAATTTGGCTTCGAGAAACCTACAGTTATAGATGAATGCTTTTAGCGTTGAATTATGTACCACGCTCGCTTAAATTACTGGAATATGTCAAGAGAGAGAGTGATCGTTGCTTATAGTGTTGCACGGTGCCTATAGCCGCAGCAAGGTCACCAGGCCCGCAGCTGTAGTTGGACAGTAGTTGAGCAACATAATGTATACATACAGCCGTGCAGACTGCTTGTTCCGCGCGACTGAGCCTCTGGTCTGGCGACATCACCGCAGACGCTAGGACGTAGCACCCACGACTGTCTTCTCCAGGGCATGTTAGTGGTATTTTGGAGAAATAATGCCGTATCATACTGAAGTCGGATTAACCGCTAGGCCCAGGGCATACAGCGCAAATTTCACTGGGGCGCACTTTTAGCGAGGAGGAAATGTATATTTAATGTCATTATTAGGCTACTATTATTTTTATTAAAAGAATTTTCTAGTAAATGCATTAGAGTTAAGCTAACTATTCATGTAATTATTATTATTATAATTAGCAAGAGGACAGAGCCAGAAAATTTAATAATATGGTGCTGGAAATGGTTAAAGGACGCTAGATGGTAAGGAATATTGTAAAATAGTGGCTGCGAGGGGAGGGGGGCGGACACTTAGTGACCTAGGACGCCTAGGTGCGTAAATCCCGCCCTAACCATAGTAGCAAGATAGTACTGCAGTTCTACTAAAATATTGCACTGATTTGATTACCTACAGGGCTCCTTTAGACACGTGGGGTCACTTTAGGACGTTAAAATATTGCTTTACGTATGACAGCCCTGAGTAAAAAAATGTACTTGTAGTAAATTTTCACTAATGAATATCCGCATGTAATTTACCATATAGCTAGGGGCCGGAAAATTTCGCGGATTGAATGACCTTCATGTTAGAATGATCTCGCATTCAAGCCCCGTTCATTTGTCAACTAGCTGCTACTCAGTGGAACAGTGGACAATGAACGAATAGACGGGGCTTGACTATGCATAGAAAAGTGGATTATAGCGTGCAGGTCATCGGCGAAATTTTCCGGCCCCTACATATAGCTGATGTGCACAGAAAATAGATTGTCCCAGAGTAACCCCACATGTTAAAAGATCAGTCCCACTTACGGTATTGAAATTACAGCTTTAAGTCTGTATTTAAATTTAAACAAAAAATGTACACATCGTTGTTACATTGCACTTGAAAATTTTAAAATTAGCTTGCACACGCGTGTCTGTTGTGTTCTTTTGTTACTTTACGGATTCGTGTTAACTAATTCATCCATAGCAATATTATTTTTCTTCAGATATTTCTTTTGTCTTGTACAATATTGTGTAATGCGACAAATATTCTATGGTGAAAGTTAAATGGTACAAAAAAAAAGTTCTCGTATACATTTAAGCAGTATATAAAAACAATTACATTGAAACTGTAATATAAATAAAAACACCTTTAATATTCTAGTATCAAAACATAAGCCCATGAAAAAATATTCAAAATTTTTATGCAAAATATTTTATAGTAATAACAACAAAAACTTATTGAATGTACATTAGTATATATTTTTTGTATTATTACTAATTCTTTCGTTGCTTAATCGGTGAGGTCACGAGTTGAGTTCATAACAGAAAGTTCGTTGAAATGAATCCAGTTTCCCTAGACCTCTTTTAATATACTTACATTGTAAAGTCTATACGTTAGAATTCCCTAATTATAAAAATGCGATACTTACGATATCTTCCTAGGCAGCAGGACGTACGCGATTCTATCACTCACAGGAGCTAAGGACAGAAACAAAGATTTATTGTGTTTACCATATTTCGAAAATATTTCTTGATCGTAGTAGTATAAGTAATACACGATGTATATATTTCATTGTAATAAAAATAATTTCTATGGCCAGTATAAAGTATATTATTAGACTAAAATTTTTGTCAAAATTGTATTGAAAAGTGTTACGTAACCGTGAAAATGCTGTACATTTATCTCTTTAAGGCAGGGTTGAGTAACATACGCTTCAACTGCCTTGTAATACGCAGGGAAATAAGTTTTATTTTAAGAAACTATTTCATAGGAATAAAAAACTTTATGTTAGGTTGTTTCAAATCTAATAAACGTAAGGAATGTTTTACTAATAACTAAAAATTACCGCGTACTCTATAGATGCATAACACTTGGGTATTAATAAAATCGAGTAAAAATTTCATGTCGTAATTTTTTATTTTGTAACTTCAAACTCTCGAACTGATCATCCGAATTTTATTCCCACAATTTGTGGCCTCTATTTATGCTGAACATTCATTAGTACGGAAAGTGATTAATTAATGCTGCAACGCAGATAAGATAATGTGTGAGATGTATCCCATTTAATTATTACTATCTAATCTGTGG
This sequence comes from Medauroidea extradentata, assembly GCA_003012365.1. Classification (NCBI taxonomy): domain Eukaryota; kingdom Metazoa; phylum Arthropoda; class Insecta; order Phasmatodea; family Phasmatidae; genus Medauroidea; species Medauroidea extradentata. The sequence goes on along the minus strand of PNEQ01103419.1, from coordinate 34,606 downwards.
AGTAGGATGAAGTCTTGGACTCATCAAGATCGATTAAGGCTTGGCATCAGTCACCAAAAAGTTACATTATTTTTCGCTTTTTTGAAATTGTGGTGGGAAAAAATGTTAAATCTGCTGTTATAGCGGAAATTCAATTTAACTTGCGCTGCAGTAGAGACGTGACGATTGACCTGTTAACGCATTATTAGGCCGAGGTGCAGCAAATTATACAAATAATAAACTACTGTCTTGATTGAGGCCTAATTATACATTAACAGGTAAATCGTAACTGTTGTAGGCCTACTGTAGCGCTAGGTACATAGAATCTGCTATGTAATCGCAGATTTGACCTTTCTCGGATTTTCAAGAAAGCGAAAATTACTACTATCCAATATTATAGAAAGTGAAGTACATACAACCTTAAGGACGTTCTAGTAAGGAAAAATCATAATTTTATATTTATATCAGATAGTGTTAGTTATGTATATGTTGCTATGGAGTACATTTTCCTCCATCAAAAAGTAATAACTCGACCAGATTTCCCATAGGGGCACTTCAAAGTCAAAATTTGCACGTTTTTAGTTCTTATGAGCCGCAAGAACCAATGAACCTTCGCTCTGAAACTACGTGTCATGGGCTCCTCTTGACATGTTTTAAAATCAATTACAAAATATTTTTGTACTTAAAATCGGTAAAAGAAGTAAAAAATAAAAAATTTCTGAAATTTTTAAATGCACAGTGGCATGTAGTTTCAGTGCAAATTTTTTTTTTTTTTCCATTTCATTATGTTAATTGCTTTTTGCGTCTTAAAAAGAACTAAAAATGTGCAAGTTTTGACTTTGAAGTGCCATTATGGGAAAACTGGCTGAGGTATTTTTTTGTAAGACGAAAATGCACTACGTAACGTCTACAAAACTAATACTATCTCATACATACATAACATTACAATTATTCCCCACTTAACACCCTTGATGATAAGTCGATTCATATAGCTTTGCCGCTTTCAAATAATATATTTGTAACTTTTCATATTGCCTATTTTATTCGTCGCACAGTAAAGTGATGGGAATATACCTTGGTAATAATAACGTGTTTCCGATTACTTTTTTTTCCTCCTCAAAGCAAGAAGCTGAGAAATTTTTTAATTCCTGCAATGTATAATCTCGATTTCAAATTTCGTCGTTTTAAAAATGATAATATGTTGTAACAAAACTCAGGACTTTCAGGCTCTCCCTTTTTACCGGCAAAAAAAAAACTATTCTTCGTCTAACTAATTTCGCTTTACAATTAAACTATTAATTTTATTTGCCAGTTTATTTTGTCTACTTTTAAATGGTTATCGGGCTATAACGCGAAACACAATGGCCAAAATCAAACTCATAATATGTGTGCATGTTTATTAGGTTCGTATCTGCACGTGTTTGGTGTCACTTGTAGTACAGTCAAGCTTGCTGGCTACACTCTGTTGCCTGCTCACATAAGGGCCTGTCACGCGCTTGAAATGCTTTGTAATTGCTGGGAAACATGCTTTTTTTTAATCTTTTTTACGAAACTATTCCACAAGTGCCCATTGTGCCAATGTTCGAAAAGAAAACACACGTCGGACAAGTGCGAAATGTGATTGTTTAGACACAATGCTAATTAAAAACATTGTTTCGAAGACCTCCAACGTAGCTATAAAACTGTATTTTCAGACTGCCCGTACTTCAGAATGTACTTACCGGATGTATGTGGAACTCGGATACGAACGTGCACCGAACTTTGCTACACACTTTCCACCAGTAAAATGATATGGTCTTAGCTAGTTCAGCGCTTGTCTCGTTTAGCTCACTTGATACCCGTTTCAAGGTCACCCTTATAGCTCCGTAGTTTTTTAGCTTCTAAAACGCGTAACCGCAAAACCGCTCAATGTAGATAGTCTCTCACAGAATCATCGCTCCCAACTTAAACAGCTCGTTTTGAGCTTTGAAAGAACTTTGCAGTGGGAATGTATGACTGGATTTATTTTCTTGGACATACTCCATTGCGAAATAAATGACTGTCAAAAGAAAACCAAATATAAGACAAGAAAACATCAATAAGCAGAGTATGCTTTAGTCATCAGGATACGTACACAACACGCAGCTCATATTGCAATGTAAGGTCATAACTTTGTTCTGTCTTGTAAACTGGTCATAAATAAACTGTACTTGCGAAATTTTTTAGGAATATTTCTAAACAGTATTGTGTAGGAGTCTTAAGGTTTTCTAGCTCGGATTTCCCAGATTGTCAGCTGGACACCTGCGGGCGGCCATTAACGCGTTAGTGACTGTAAATGGTGGTTTGCAACAGAGGCGAGGCACTGAATGTATTTGCCTTCGCTTATGTCGTAACTGTGGGAGATTTGTAGCTTTTACTGTTGCTGTGTTTCAGTCGGTATTTTTTATTAGTTTCGGTTTTTGAAGAATATAGTTTTTAACAAGCTTCATTCAATTCTAAAAATTAAATCGTATCACATGAATTAAATTAAAGAACAACTGTCAAATGGAACACGGGTTATTATGAAATGATTAAAAAACTTACCTGTAGTTTTTATAGATCTATATGGCCAGTGTATTTATAATTTTTATCTTTAGTTACAATAGTTATATTGTATTTTGTAAACATCCACGGTATGGGGGAAAGTGTCCCGAAGTTAGTTTCATCTTTTTTTTTTTTTGCGAAATGTGATTGACCACGCTGAGAAAATGAATTGTCACACACTCAATTTTGTCTGTCGATTAAAAGCAAGTACGCTATGGTTAGCCTTCTGTTGCAGTGTGACACGTTACTACACTGAAGAAGTCCGTGTAAAGATGAAACGATTCCCCCCCCCCCCCAAGTTTTTTAATTTCTTGATACTTTTTTTCTTCTTCTCAGGGGCAATGAGGTTACAAATTTGACACTGTCCACCAAGCATCGAGTGATGATTCAATGTTGAAATAAATAACTTCTTGAGGGATCAGTTTTGAAAAATGACTTTTTGAAACGTTACCCGTTACTGACATTTTTTAAAAACTTAACGTATAAAATGTAACATTAATTTTTTTTCTACAAAGAAAAAAAACTTGGCGAGTCAATTTTCTTTTACCAAATGAGGCCTTCGCTTCGTCTGCAATTGACTTTCTAAACGTTTGGCAAATTTAGGTCGAGGTCTTATATCGTAAAACAACATTTGAAGCAGGAAGCAACTTAATGTCTCTCCAACAAATATTTGTGCAGTATTTCATTACATTTTAGTGAATCCATAAATGTTGTTAGGACTTTATCAAATCATAATATAAATACTTTTTTGATTAATATGTTGGCAATGACGTTATACACTTATAGTTGCCTCCTTCCAGTAAATATTCTACTTAGCCACTGTTTTAATGCCCAGAAGCACTGCTATTTAATTTATGGGCTTAAAATAGAAAAATATATTTGTGCTTTTGAACGACCTTCCGAGGGCACGGTACATTATTCAGCGTTAAAAGCATCGCTTAAAATTGTAATTTTCTCTAAGCCAAATTGCAATAAAAAAACAACACAAAGTTTTTTTATTAACTTTCTGTGTAAAAATTTTTCTCGATTAACGTATTTCTGAAGAAAAATATCTTACTCCGAAATTTCGTACATTTAATTGCGACGCAAGAAATCACGCTCAACCGATGCATAACTCTGGGTTGACGTTTCAAACCGTGTGGATTTTAAATGAAGTTTTTGGCGTTTGTCTACCAACGCTTAGCTGTGTGGATTTTGGGCAACAGTTAAATAAGTGGATTTTTTTCTGTGTGTGTGGTACCAGGAAAAGAGATGACACGAGCTGAGTAGCGAGTTGGGTAGGTGTCTGTGCTTGGAGTAGGGGAAAGAGGGGTGTCAGCGTAGACTTTGTACCCGGGTTACAGAAGGTATCAGCAGAAACTTGAAGCCGCCAGGAGAAACATCTGTGTCAGGAACTGTGCGGCCACAGGAAACGACGTAGCTCGCCGACATGCTCTCTATTCTAGAGTTTCAGCTTTGCTGGCCTGGCCACCCTGCAGCGAATATAGGCTGCTCTTTTGCCAACTTTATTATTTTTACAACTAAATCGCTCGTTATGACACACAGTTTAAAGTTAGTTGTTCTCAAAACTCTGCTTACCGAACAACAGTCTTTTTTGGTATTGATTTTAATGGTTATGAACTTGGCAGTGTGAAATCTGATTGGTTTACAATCATCATTGAATGAAACATTTTTTTCTTTATGAAGTCAATTGTGTAACATATCAGACGCGATTTCAGTGCCGTAACTACTGGGTTTGTGCAAGGAGGGAAAATGGGGGGAGATGCGTTCTAACTTGGCAATTTGTTGAACAATGATGATAAAATTTACTAGTTAAGATGGTGGGGTACATATTTCAACGCTAAAAGAATAAATAAACGCTGAAAACATAAATTGATTTCTACGCTTTTTTCGAAGCCAATGTGAATAAAATACTCCTAGATAATGGTAACTTTATGGGTAAATATTTATCCAAAATTACCAATCGGTTACGCGTGATCTCTTGCCCCGCAGTTAAATGCACGAGGTTCCGGCGTCAGTGCCTCAGAAGTTCGTAACACTGGGAACAATTTCGTTTAAAACGTAAGGCACTGAAACAAAGTGCTGCAAAAATATTTTCGCGAAATTTTCTACTGTAGTAATTCTGGATAAATATTTACTAATAAAGTTGCCAAATACCATTATCTAGGATTGTTATTGAGTATTTTATCCATATTGGCTTCGAAAAAAAAAAGTGTACGAATCAATTGCTGTTTTCAGCGTTTGTTTATGAACCACGCACTCTGTGAACGACTGGAATACTCAGTCGTCGATAAAATCTAAACTACTCATAATGAGATGGGATTTTGCCGAGTAGATATTCTATTAGCGGACGTTTATTTATGTAGCACTGCACGGTAGTATGCTTTGCTTTCGAGTAAAAAATTATAAACTGTATTCAGACAAATTACGGATGGAAACCACAAAACCCATAAAAATGGAAAACGGAAATTTTTATAATTTTTAGTACGATAATATCCAGGATTCTAATAACCGAATTTCAAAAATATTCACCTTTTAAATTTAAAATAATTTTACTCTCCAAAAACCTCTGCGCGAGTGGTTTACGGATGTTCAAATTATTTCAAAATAAAAACACAAATTTTCTTTACAGCAAAGAAAAATATTCTATGATACTAGCTCAAAATAAAAAAAGTCTGGCTTTACAGAAATGTTTAATGCATTTATTTGGTGTTCTTTATTTTAAATTGAAATGTTGGCTTTAATATGAATATATGTTTTCTTCATAGCAAGTAATTGTAATTTATTTAGTCATAAAACTTGTCTTAACCTGAGTTATGTGTAAACGTTACCATAAAGGTTACTGCTAGAATGTTTAATGGCTTTTTTGTAATTGTATTACTGTCAAAATCGTTTTTCTGGGAGATTACACTACTTTGCGACGGTTAATATTGAAATAAATAATTTTTTCTGCAGTAAAATTTGTTTAATTGAAAATGGTGTTAGAGTGTGAGAACAGAGTAAGAAGCCTTTTAAAATTGCTGCAGTGACTTAACAATTGCATGATTTATGTTGTGGAAATACAAATTGCATTTTAAATTTAATACTCTAGCGTTACATGTGTATGCGCATAGATTGCGGCTTACATTACGTCTGGTAACCTGTCGCTGTTAGTTCATCGCATTTCGTAGCAGCGTAAACAAATGTGAAACTTTTCTTTCACTTTATTAATGGACGAGACAAATTGGAAAACCAACCAACATTCTACTAACCAAATGGAAACAAAACGCCTGTAGAAGTCATAAGAAAATATGTTTAAACAGAATTTACACAATAGAAAAATAATGACTTCTATAGACAAGTCAGGTTACTAGATAATAAAATAAGCAGAAATTATGATAGTGTATGGCATTTCAGATGATGTGTTTTTACCGTGACCAAGGTAATTAATTCGGGTACGAACCTGACCATCACTTAACTTACAAACCTGGTTCTACGTAATTTTCTGAGTTCTAGACATTTCCAAAATCCTGTTTGTTACCGGAACAGCATATAAACTTCTTTACATTCTTTGCTAGATCAGGTTAAGAAATGTCAATGTCGATCTTAGGTTTTAGTTCATGTTGTAGTAAATTACACCCATATAAAATAATTATAAAGCTGTACTGCATAATCAACTGATTTTTCGGGAATTTGTCGAAAATTTTCTAAATATTTTTCTCAAATCTTGACGAAAAACTAACTTGGCTCGGCGGCGTACTTTTGGGTGGGTCTTACCAAGGATGTCTTGTAGTAGGTCGGGACAGTTGCCTCTAGATCATCACTCAATAATTATTCGACCACATCCTTCTCGTCCTTGGATGGCGACCACGTTCTTGTTCTTTTAAAACGATCGCGACCTCTTCGCCCTCGGATGAAGCTCTCGTTCCCCTCGTTCAATAGAATGGTGGATCCGTCGAACTGTTGACCTCGGAGAGCCAGGACAGCAACGAACACGAAGTGGACTATGGGATGGCCTGAATCACAGGCTCTTCTTTATAATTCCCTTGAATATCATTCTTCGGCGTTGACATCGTGGATAATTTCAAATGTATTTCTCCAGGTAGTAGTCGTAGAAGCAAAATGTGACCTTTCTGACGACGCGTAGGAACAATTTAGCGTCTCGTCGAAGAAATTCTCAGGTCTTCTTGACTACATGTCTGTTCGGCACCATCGACGGGATCGTTCTTTTTTTCCATAAAATTTTCTCAATCGTTCTTCAACAAACTACTTCTCTTGTTTTAACGTCGCATTACCAATTCCAGTCAATACTTTCCTCGTAGCTAACCCCGGGTTTATTCGCTTATATGATCAGATCAGGATGTAATTCGCGATACAAAACAAAATATTTCTAGCATATATATAAAAGCTGTAGAATTCATTAAAGTTCCAAAAACACAATACCTTATAAGTTACGTTCAATATACATACACGATTAAACTTTCATTCTTCCTGGTACGTGGTAACTGTGGTCATAGAATAGTAAATACCTAGGTTAAATGACAAATAAACTGAAATTTATACTCATCTGTAACATTGGACAAAATGCTATGATACACAAATATCTCAGGAGACGAGCTAAGACAAAATGTAACGCGATAGTATTCAGACATTGCCTGAAAAGTAAATTGAAGTTGGGAAATAGTTATCGACTTTCCGTAGATGGTCGGGAGCAGGTTAACTGGTCAGCGTACGAGTAGGAAAAAAATAAGTGGAACAGTTTCCTTGTCCGGTGAGTAAGGAGAGAAAGTAAAATAAAATAATGAGAGTGTCTCTTCTTTGCGCTGAGAGGAAGCGGCCGAATAACCACGCCCCTTTACCTTGACCTTGTCACTGGTTTTTTCCGTCCTAAACCTCGTGACAACCTAGGTAGGCAGAATTGTGCTACTCTGTGCTACAACCCGAGTTGGTAGGAAAATCACATTAAGGATGTTAAGTTCGATAAAATCATAATTTTATATTTTTATGTAATAGTATTAGTTTTGTAGACAATACTCGAGTCATTTTTACTGATACGAAACAATTTTAGCTCTCATAGTTTTCTCTTAACGGGGCGTCAAAGTCAAAATGTGCTTGTTACGCTGCCATACAAATAGTGAAAACGAACTGACCTACTTAAACAAAATAATTCTCTGTGAACTTACATTCCATGAGCTATGCAATAAAACATTTAAAAAACCATAACGTAATATTTTGAATTTAAAAAAAAATTGCAAAATACAGAAAAAAAAAAGGTTGCAAATTTAGCCCTTTAAAAAAATACAAAAACAGTTCGCGGTATTTTAAACAATATTTTATTTCGTAGCCCATAGTATGTTATTTCGCTGTGAATCATTTCACTTACGTAAGTCAATTGGTTTTCACTATTTGCATAGCAGCAGAACATGAAAATTCTAACTTTGACGCGTGAAATGTCCCCTAGTGAATAATGGAATGTTTCCTTTATAAAGGCAGTGGCTAATTCTTTAGTTTACGGTAAGAAGGTCATAAGTCTAATGACATCCAATTGAGACTGGTGCTATTCTTGCATCTTTTAGTAGGCGTTTAATAGGGCACAAATTTCATTACATTAACATGTAGCTTTACCATTCTTACCACATTTATAGTGATCAGTAAGAAGAGCACAATGTCCATCATATTTTTTAATGACTTGTGACCTTCATACCGCATATCAAAGAATTCCTCTCCCCGTTCCTGTGCTAGTGTTGAGTTGTGGTAAACGTCTCTAATGACCTTAGAGTAGAGTTTCTTGCTTTTTGAACGTACGATGTTTGTGATGCACAGCAGGCTGGCTGGCTATTGTTTTCTCGCTGATAACCACCGTGGTTTTTTGTAGCACCCAGCAGCTTTTTTTGTCAGATTTGTCAGTATGGTTGTTCCCAAGGTCAGAATGCCGCCTGTCTAGGTCGCCGTATGCTGTGCAAAGACTAAAGAAGAAAAAAAAACTACTTCATACACCTTAAGGGTATTGGTGCATGGAAAACAGAAATGAATTAAAACAAATTATGCCTTTTAGGCCGGGATACGATGACTTCGCGTTCACGTATCACTTACCACTTTATCACGTTGACGTCTACGTAATACGTAATCAATTGAGGCGACATGTTACGCTCCTTCGCGTAAGCCGTAAGCAGGCAATGAAAAATGTGGAATCATTCGTCGAGTATGGTGTTAGAAAACCATGAAATTAATAGTATCTCAACAGCCCACAAATGTATCTGGAAGTTTGTAAACTTTGATGAAGAAATTATAATTCTTAAAATTATTTACGTAAGTTCAAACGAAACTGTCTTACCAAGACATATGTCTTATTGTGACGGATGAGTTTTCTACCATTATTGTTTCTGGAGCATCCATAACGGAACTGCACTTTTTATTTCCCCAAAAATACTAGTTAATTTTTTGCAGCACGTTAAATATTGAGTTAAATGTGTGTTTTGCAGTGCTATTAATTATACATAATTATAAATATTGATCTTTCGTGTACAATTTAAACGGCACCTTTTTCTGACAATTTTTATAGCTGCGGTAAGGTTTTTTGTACGGCAAGACTTTCATACCTAAAAAGGATCATTTGTACTCACATTTTGGGCATTTTCAGTAGCGTGAAAATAATTTTGAAAAACAAATGGAGGAACTCAATTTTGGTATGCACGTGACACGTTCTTTGAATTTATTGGTAAGCAGGCATCCCCTACGCTCGCTGACCACTTTTCGAATTAACTTGCGTCGGCTGAAATTCTTCACGTCATTCGGCTGTCTGAGCAGACGGCCACCTTAAAAGTTTCGTCTTAATTAACGCGCTGCATCGCCGTCTAAAAATTCCAGGTAGATCGCCCGTAGCCAGGCCTAAATCCTAAAGAGATCGGCGCGTTATGTATGAACTTAGCTTCTAGCGCAGCCCTTTGTTGTAAGCGAACGGCGAACAAAGCGCACTTAGAACGTAATCATATCGCGTTGTGTGTCCGGTTCTTTTTTCGCTGTTTTACGGTTAACTTTGACTATCGACACCGTGGTGAAAACTACTAGACCCATTAGCTTGCTTTCAAGAGGCGACGCCTGCTGTCTTGAAATATGTAGGTAGATAATAGGACTTAAATTTCGTCGACAGTGAAGTCATTAGGAGCGGAACCAATGGATCGTAGAATAAGGTAAGGGAAAGGTAACGGCATGAAGAGGGAGGACTTAGGAACCATCGCAGCATGCTTCTGGGGACTGGTTTTATAAAAACCACGGAAAGCTGAGAGCAGAATGGCGGGATCTAGAATTCAACCCGCGTCCTTCCGAATGTGGGTATAGTGTTTTGCAACTGCGCAATCTCGCTCAGTAGTGCTACAGCCTCAAATAATTTAGCTGTCGACGAGAAGACTACACTCCATTTCAATAACTTGCGCCTAGCCTAAACTAAATTTACCTTCGGGCAACTTGTGCAAGGCCTTCAGTTTCAATCTTGTCTCCAAGCCAAGTGTTAATGTCTTGAGTATTTTGGTAATAATTTATAACGTGTTCGATGGGGTCCTCAACACCACAGACTTGACAGAGTAGTAACGTCTGTTAGGTTTTGTTAGTATAGTGTTGCCTTTACCGTTACCAGTAGCCAGTTGCGTCTATAATGGGTCGGTCGTTATGGACTTTCTTGCCGTTCAATTTCTGACATTTGGTATAAGTTTATAAGTCCATCAATTTGAATTTATTGGTTTGTAGACACACGCCATTTCTCATGTTTTGCTGATCAAACCTGTGTTGAATGACAAAGTACGAAAACGAACGTGAAAAAACAAATATAAAACACACACAAAAATAGAATAAAAGCAATCCCGGAGGAATTCTGTCAGGTTTTTCTCAAAATTATTGTTAGGCTATATTAGACAACAAAGAATTCTTGAGATAGTTAGTCGAATATCAACACAACACCCATACGTAGTCATTCAACACAGGTTTGATTAACAAAACATGAGCAATGGTGTATGTCCACAATCCAATAAATTCTAATTTTAAACTCCCACTGCAACAACCATTTAAGAATTTCGTAAGTCCATCGTCCATTTTCGATGTTGTCCCATCTCTTTTGCCATGCGTTCAATGTGATTTCTTTTTCTTGAAGTTTTCTTGCAGCTTAGGTTTCCTGTTTCTTCCTGCCATGGGAAGTATTCCTATTTCTTTTATCAATAAATATATTGGTATAATGCCTGCCAGTAGCTGTAAAGCATCGGTTCATGTGGTTTTATAAGCTCTGATTACCGCCAGCAGGGCAGCTTTCTGCACTTAAAGTAGTGTTTCTATTAATATAGGTATGATCGACTCTATGGTACCAAATAGCAGCATTATAGATCATCGTTGATTCAAATACTGCATGATAGATCTTATTTAATGTCGTGACATTGAGGCCCCAAGTTGTGTTGCCTAAGACTTTAGTTTCGCAGGACTACCACTGCTTTTTTACCTATGTAGTCTGCATGGTGATGAAAACTTAATTTATCACCTAGGATGACTCCCAGATATTTGAATTGGTGTACTACTTGTACTGGCTGATTTAGAAATCTTATTACAGGGGTTCTGTTAAAACTATCTTTAATATCATGGCTTTTGTTTTAGCTGTCGAAAATTTTAGTTTGGCAGTATTTGCCCATTTTTTAAATTGTACGCATTGCTGAGGTGATCTTTTCCTCTAAAACTATCCTTCATTGCTTTTTTATTAGGATTAAGCTGTAATCAGGATATTCATATATGGTTATTCCTTCTGGGAATTGATTTTAAAGTAAGCCATCAAACAAGATAACTTTTTTTTTTTTTTTTTTTTTTTTTTTTTTTTTTTTTTTTTTTTTTTTTTTTTTTTTTTT